>VZTE01006235.1:426460-443450 GCA_013397775.1 Eulacestoma nigropectus
GCCGCCCCCCTCCGCCGCCCCGGCGTGGTCCCCCGGCGCCGGGCCGCCCCGTTCCGCGCCATCCCCGCCGGCCTCTTCCAACCTGCACAGCTTCAGCGGCTCCAGGGTCCGCAGGGGGAACGGCATCGCGGCCGGGGACGGGGGAGCAGCACGGGGCACGGCAGCGGGAGGGGTGGCGGGGAGAGCTAGGCGTCTCCGGCGCAAAAAGTCTTCATCCGCGCAGCGGCCGCGGTGACAAAAGTTCAGAGAGAGGAGAGGGAGGGAGAGCGGGAGAGCAGCACAACAACAACAAATGAATCGGGGAGGGAGGGCGGCCGGGCTACGCGCTCCGGGGCCGGGGGGGAGCCGCCGCCGCCGCCTCGGCGCAGGGGGAGCCCCGCGCGGCGCCCATGTGCGGGAGTGGCCCCCGGAGGCGGGAGCGGCCCCGGGAGGAGGGAGGGGATGGGAGGGGAGCGCAGCGGAGCGGGGCGCAGCACCGCCGCACGGCGGGCGCGGTGAGAGCCCGGGGCGGCCGGGAGACAGGAAAGAGCCCGGCTTTCTCTCCCCGAAGTGAGGATGAGGCGGGGAGGGAGGGAAAGAGGAAGCGTGGGAGGGGGACTGAAGCGCCCTGGATGCGGCCACAAAGGAGGAAAGCCAGCCAGAGGAGGAGGGGAGAGAAAGCCCGGACCAGCTCCACCTGGGGAACCCCGCGCCGTTGCAGGCACTTTTCTGAACGCACCAAACTCCCAACCCGGAAAGCGAGTGCTGGAAAAAGAGGAGGAGGGAAGGGAGGGGGAAAAAAAACCTCCACGAACCTGGGAAAAGCAAGAGGCCGCCGCCTACCTGTGGCTCCCCGAATTGGAGCCTCACCCTCCCCGGCCAGCCAACAGCCAAGGTAGCTGCTCCCGGCCCGGCCGCGCGGCGCTCGGTCCAGCGGGGCTCCCCAGGGAGAAGCCCTCCGGCCTCCTCTGCTCGGCGAAAGGGGCCAAGAAAGCGAGGGGGCAGGTCTCGCCTCAGCCCTTTCCCCTGCCGCGCTGCGGGTCAGGCCGGAGGTGCTGCTCCAAGGCAGGGGAAGAAGAGCAGCCTGTGTGGGAACGGCGCGTTCTCTGTGGTTAATTTTTAGTAAGATTGACACTAAGGTAGGAAAAGCAAAGTCTGGCCCGTGACATCGAGTGTGGCAGCACCGAACCTTGCATATAATGCTGGTGTGGCCGAAGGCAGGTTCCAGCCTTGGAAGCCCCCGCGCTTTGCCCGTGTAGGACACAATCAGCTCTTCATGGAGACGACGGCTCTAATGAGCTATTCCCCACAGAACCAATTTAGCCCACAAGCAACTGTCAACAGCTGCTATTTAATTTTAATTGGACAATGCTCTACTGGCTCTGGCTCCTGCTATATGATAAAGAGAGGAACCCAATCCCTCTCTTTTTGTGGGAAAGGGCCCTGGGGAAAAGTGGTTGTGTAGTCCCTTCCTGCCTCAGAACTTGTTCTGGCTCCGGCTGCAGCTGATGAATCTATGTGATGAAAGAAAGAGAATCAGCTGGAGAGGGAAAGGTCCAGGGACATATCCACGTTCATTAGCATCTTGAGGACACACAGTTTATGTAACAAAATATTCTGCATCATAGTATGTATCACCCATAGCTTAAGTGTTCGTTACTTAAGGGAAACCTGAAGAAAACCATTCCACCGGGAGTGTTTCAGAAATTCCTTGGTGCATGGAGAATGGGGCAAGGCTGCAGACAGAGGAATGAATACAAACCAAAGGCTTGGTGGCACACTCAGGAGTTAAGATTTGCAGAAAATGCTTGTAAGGGTGACAGTCATAGCAAAAATTGTAAGTCACTAATTCTTCTCTTACATTAATCAAGGTAAGTTTCATCTTCAGGTTTTCCCTGGGGGGTGGGGGGAGGAAGCCATGCTATCTAGTGTTAAAAAAAATAAAGAACAAAGTCTCCTTTCTTCACACCTCTGTCCAAACAGGTTACCAATGGATAACTTTGCAATTTGGAATGCTCCCGCTGGTTTTGTGTTACAGACAGTACCACTGAGTGCACATGTGCAATATTTATAGAAACTCATGAGAAGAACATGGTGCAAACAGGCGAAATGGTGTTTAATCGAGGCTTTAAGCACATAAGGAATCCAAAGAAATAGTTTTGCAATGGGGAAGCTGTCAGGATTGATTATCAGAGGATGGAAAGCAGTCATTTTGTCATATTGAACTCTCTCCTGGTTTTATTTTGGGACATAATGTCTTCATTAATTCTTAGATGTGTTTGTTTGAGGTAGTCTTTTGATAAAAAATGCATCCTGTTCACCGGCGTGTTTGAATGGAGAGGAGCGATTCTTTGTATGTTTTGTTTAAACTACAGTTTAAACAGTACCACGGATGAGGTGGATTTCAGTATAAAGCACAGTAGGAAGAAAGTGAGCAAAGAGGTCAGTTCAGGTGTCAGCTGAAAAGAACCCACAACAACACATCTACCAGGGCAGATATCATAAGGCTGTGAGTGTGTTTGATTGGAAATTACTAATTTTTAAGTTTAGTAATAGGTACTTTCAAAAAGGTACATTTACCAGTCTAAACTTTTTTCTGAAAATGCAGATCACATCCTGATATTGCAAATATTTTTTGTATGTTCTTATCTGTAAGCAGGAAAAGGTACTTAGAACAGATCTGGGCACAAGGAGAATAACAGCCAGAAATCAAAGCTTTAGACAACACCTAAAAGCAGTAAAGAGCCTTAGCTACTGTGAGTGAGTGGGACTCCACCACCAGTGAAGTCTACCTATTTCACTGGTTCATATGTTTGCCAACTGTAAAATAAGCTACTGTGACAGCTTGAATATTTCTGGTGGGAATAATGTATCATAAAAAATAAGGTGTTCTTAGGACTGCCAGTTAAACCATAAAGTTAAAAAATAAATCTGAATTTTAAACGCACTGATATTCTTGAAATATTCAAAGCCTCTGTGCTTATTCCAGAACAATACTTTTTTTTCTCATTAATTTATATGGTCTGTTTTTCTGGGACGGATTGTTACCACATGGAATACTCAGAAAAAAAAAAACAAGTGTAAAATAAATGTAAATATTGAGTGACTGAAATGTGAAGATTGGTTAACTGAAACCAGTAAAGGGTGGTCTCAAAGCTTGTTTCTTTCTGTGCTAAAGGAAGGGACATAGGAAAGAAGATGAAGCTCAAATACTTACAGAGTTGGAGATTTAAAGTATTCATCATGCTGAAAAGGAAGCATTTAAAATTTCTACATTCAGCAGAAGTACAGACTTTCTTAGGGACACCCCGTCTCCCTCAGGTAGCTGTGCACGTTGTCTGTTTCCAGAGGATACGACTGGAAAATGTTTCCTTTTCTGGCAGAGCTATGAGGATGCTCCTGACCCTTTTAAATACTCCTGCAGGCCCAGGGGGACACTGAGTTAAGGCAGGCACCACTGGCCAGGGCGTGACAGCCCCGGCGCTGTCCCTGCTGTCTGGCAGGACACTGCCCTCAGGTGAGCCATCCTTGCCCTTGGGTGAGCTCATCATGACCCTGCATATTCACACAGTGTAGTGTTTTGGCAATCGTGGTGTATAACTGGTGGGAGCAAGAGGCTGCTTTCCACGTAGCTGCATCCACTGGAGAAAGAGGTCTGTGAGCTCAGTGGGCAGCAGTCCTTTCCACTTGCACAGCTAGGCCTGGCAGACCTGTGACCCGGTGTTCTGGGACTCACATCTCCAAATACCCTCAGTCAGGAGTGGGAGATCCTCTCAGAAGAGGAACGGAGCTCAGAAAAATGAGAGACAAAGGAGAAAGGTAGACAAAAGGACAGCAGAGACTTCACTAAATATTTCAAACCAATATTAATTGCATTTTTAATCAAAGTTCAAGTTCACTGGGAAGTTCATTATGTCTGAATTGTAGTTTTCATACTCCAGCATTTTAAGCCTCAAGTTAAATTATCAAATTAAAGACCTAATAACTTTCATGTTCTACTTCAAGAAACAGAAGAAAAGTCTTGTGGGACTTACTCATCACCCCCTGCAGAATGAACACGGCTCTTCCCTCGGCTTGCTTCTGCAATCCTTTTGGGCTCTCAGAAGCAAGTGGTGAGCAGTAGTACAAACGCCACCTGGCCAACCATATAACATCACACAGCTCTTCCTGAAATTGTACTTATGTGCCAAGAGGGTGGTTTAGATGTAGTCAGCTGAGATCACCAAGCTCATCCATTGTATTTCAGCCCACAATTTGAATTTATTTGCCTGGGTAGGCTAGGAAAACCCAACCAAATGGATACACTGCAATAACAACAGTACAGCTTGGAGGGATGGAGGACATTTCTTGGTCACTCTCAGAGCAGCTCTAACAACCTCTTATTTGTAGTGGAGAAAGCAAGCTCAGTGTCCTGGACATACAGCATATGTATTTTTAACTTTAGCTGTTGAGCTGTAGAAGTTTGGTGTAAGCTTAAAACAGAGACAATTCTGCAAGAGAAGTATGTTTTCTGACATTTTATTCTTTCTTGGTTAACCGAAAGTATGTGGATGCTTTCAGTCTTATTGGGCCACTGGGCTCTTTTAATCATCATGCAGTTAATTTCTGTCTTAGTAGAAAATTTTTTTCAAGGAAACCTGGATAAGATAGGCAACAAATGGGAGTAGATATGACTCCTGAGAAAGTTAAATGGCACCAGAATTTTTTCTGTCCCTCATGACTACATACTTTTTGTGCAATATATAAATATCAAATTATAAAATTAATTACCACTAAAAAATTATAGCTGTTTCACTGGGTTTCTCTGAAGTTCTACAGTACTACATTAGGCCACAGATCACCTTTGCCTGACTATGCAGCAGAACTTTCAATCCTCACTTTTCTTCCAGCTTACCAATATCAGGAACTGGTATTTTTGTGTGCTTGAGTTCATACCCAGCGTGGCCCGAAAGACCCTCCTTGTCCAGAAATGGAACCTTGTGGATATTCTTTAAAAACTAATAGCGGAACTTCTCTGATGATGACAGATTTCTCTCTGACACAGGTTACTTACAAGGTCCTGTTTCCCTGAACGTTAATAATTTCCAATGTTTGTCAACCTCGTGTTCTCCTTGTCTGGCATATCCCTGGATCATGCACCTGCTTGAAGCTTAGAACTGAGCTGCATTTTCTGTTTCATTCTGCGGTATTTTTTTCTTCACTGTGTTATTGTCACCATTAAACAAAGGCAGTAGTGTAATTCCAACACCTTCACCCCTGTTATTCAAAGAACTGAGTAGATGTATTCACACTTTTAAGGTAGATGAGTTCAGCATTTTCTTGAGCACTCTCTTAAAGATTAGTGGTTTGTTGCACCAGCCCCAGTGATCTTTTCTCTTTTCTCAGCCCTAACATTAAGCTGAAACGTATTCTTCAAGTCTGCCCAACTTGTGGTTTAGACCTTGGGTTGTTCTGCTTAGCTGGCCCCTGAGCTCTGCTGAGCTACAGTGCTCTGCCTACCTACACAAGTGTGAGAGTCAGCACACTGTGTTCTGCCAGCTTATAACCTCTCAAACTCTCTCATTTTTCTATCTATACAGAGTTGTCTTTGGATAAAAGCCATGCAATGGAAAGTGCAGTGGAACAATCAAAGCTAACTGCAGTGGGAATGACACCATGGAGGAAGCAGTAGTTTTGATGGCCTAAGGATATGATTCAACAGCACACCAACGACGCGTAACAGCACTTTGCCTCTAAAAGAGGAGCTCTCCCACCCCTGCTTCCTTCCTTCCATTCCTGCTCACGGATGCATGATCTGAAGCTTGCTCTGCAAACATCTGAAGCCATCAGTGTAGAACTGTCGCAGCTCTGCTGCATAAAAAGAGGCAGCTGACATGCTGTGAAAAAATCTCAGGAAAATGTCCTCTTTGCATTTCGAGACACAGCAGTATGTTGGCTCATTCTCAGGGAGCTGAACAGTGGGGGCAATCGAGGCTGTGAATAGAAGCACATGCAAGACATCACAGAGCCTAGGAAAATACAACTGTAGCATAACAGCCCCCTTGGTACTCAAGTGATCATCAGAGGTTTTTGGTCCTGGTGTTCAATTGAGTAGAGTGCAAAAAAAAGACTGCCAGTCACCATGGTTCTGTGGAATTCAGAGACAACCTGCCTTTAAAACTCCAATTCTTGGAAAATTGAAACAATTCCAATCTGTATCTCCCCAAAGAGAAACCAAGTTGCTGAGAAATTATCTCAATGGATCAATAATAGTACTCCCGGAGTTGTCATACTAATTTTCTTCATTTGGTTGAGGCATTTCTGTGTCTCTTAACAAAGTGCATTCTGTGCTTCCACTTCCTCCATGGCAGAAAAAATTCTGATAGGTTTGGTTTTTTCATTGATAAAGTGGAAACACTTTCCACTAGACCAGGTTTCTCAAAGCCCCATCCAGCCTGACCTTCACAACTTCCAGGAATGGGGTGTCCACAGCTTCTCTGTGGCAACCTGTTTCAGTGCCCCAGCACCCTCACTGGGAAAAAATTCCTCCTTATATCTAATCTAAGTCATGTATAACTATTCATTATTACTGAGTTACATAGCTACAGATATGCAAACAGCAAGTGACTGTACACCAGGAATATGGATGCCATGATTTGTGCAAGAAAACATTCATCTGGAAAAACAAAAGCTGCAGGAATTATCGGGTAAAAATCAGAATAAACATATGGAGATTTCATTAATGCTGACCAAAGTCTTTTGCTGCTGTCCTTAGCTTTAATGACAACAGATCATGTCGAAAGCTTGTGTAAGTTCTGTATATAATTTTCATTTATCTGGAACACTGACCTCATTTATTCTCTAATTGTATTATATGTGGTCTCCTTTGAAGCTATTACACAGTTTACATTTTGATTCACTAACTAAATATTGTAACAAAAAAATCTAAAACAATTCGAAAAAACATTCCATCAAACAAGACGAATTTGTATTCTTTTTACAAAGCTGATTATCTTCTCAAATGAATGCCTCAGGACTCAGGGTAAACAATACATCCAATGGACAAAAGCCTCTTAATTGCATCCCAAACATGCAGACTGTGCTGGTCACTAAAGCAGAACTGAATTTCTCCTTAGGTATTAGCTTCCCACCACCAGGCACTACAGCTACAGCGAAGTACTTCTTTGAACTATATATATAAACTTTTTTTTAAAGATGCCAGCCTGTTTCGTTTCAGTTATGAACACAGAGGGATGGTTTGCCAATCAGTCATGAATGAGTTTCAATACATTGTAGCAGCTCCTGCCTCATAAACAAAATGCAGGGTTTGGTCACTGAAAAAATGCAGGGCATGATAAACCATCTAGCAACCAGCACAAATTTCCTCATTCTCTTCCTTGTGAGTGAGCATGGCTTGTCACTGGGATCTCCACCATGGATTAAACAGTCACCAGTGAAATTATAGCAGATGTGTATGCAGCAATCTGTGACTCCATCACTGTCTAAACTCCCCTCTCCATTTTCAGATTAAAAAAAGACAAAATATTTTCTAAATATATTTAGCATACTATCCATGTTCTGGATATTTACAGGATGCCAGAAAAAATTATTTTTGTTTTAAGCTGACATCAAAAAATATTCATTTGGGAAGAATTTGCCGCTGTGGTAGATCATTAAAGGTCTCTGGCTGCCTTGTTTATTTTCCTTTGCATAATTTTACCTGGTGACTACTTGTGATGAGGTACAATGTGTCTGTGCTGCAAAGCTCAGTGTTTTTGTGTATATGTTAATTCAGTCTCAAAGACTGGCATATTGCTAATAAAGTAGAATAAAATATTTTCAAATTCCAAAAGAATCACTAGAAACTCTGGTGGTATTACGGCTATCTAGAAATTACACTGAGTAGTAAAGTCTATGCTACATGGAGTAACAGCTGAGGATTGCTCAAAGCAATACCAATGCCAAAAAGCAATGCCAAGTGGCACCTTTGTATTTTCTATGACCTATGCAATGGCAGTGCCACTCTTTACAACTGGTGCAAATGATCTGAATTACTGTTGTTGCAGAATCATTACTATTAAAATATCTAACTTATACAAACAAAAGCCTTACATTAAATATAAAATAAATTGAGAGTAACAGAGAGGGTAAAGGAAATCAGGATTTTTAGCACATACTTCTCTTTGAATACTCCCAGAAGTTTGGGAGTGCCACATATGTGATTATGCAATCGCTGTAATAAATGCAGCTGTGTTTATTTACTGCACGGACCCAACAAACTGTATAAGCTAAGCATCAGTGACTTGTTCATAAATCAGTAAAAAAAATGTAGCACAGTATGCAAGATATACTCAGACCTTCTTTCTGTTCCAAGTGTTTTCAGATTTGGCAGAGTACACATTCCTTAGAGGACTATGAACGTGCCCAGTTTTAATAATTTCTAACAAAATTAATTTTTAGTTGGTTCAAGAAAAAACATGTCAATGGTTTGCTTAATAGCATAGGAATCAACTTTTAAATGTAGTGAAATCCAGCTAAGGAAGTTCTGTTTAGCTTTTCTTAGCAATGTGGTGAAAGAAAGCGTAAAGAATTTCAGTGTGTTTCAGGAATAGCTTCTTTAGAAGGAAAAAAAAAAGTTGACTGTATTTAGCTTCCTTCCAGGACTCGCCCTTGTGGTATCTTTCCAGAAGTTTGAAAATTTAATCCCTGGTTGTACATACACAGAAAAAAGAAAGAAAACCCAAACAAAGCCCAAAAAACAGTGTTACAAAGATTCCAGTTTGTCTCTCTGCTGTGTCAGTTTTTCTGTGCTTTGCATTTAATGACAGCTGCAACTGCAGTTTTGAATACTAACACAAACGTTGTGATCCACAACCAAAACATCGAAGTCATATAGTCAGTTATTTTCCACTGAAGTCTATAACTCTTTACCATGCTTTCTAAATAGTTGGGGGGTTTATTAACATACCTTTAAAAGGAGGTCTCATTTAAACCCATTATTCTATTACTATTAATTCAAGGAAACCTTAAAACAGAGGTCTTCTTACTAATATCTACTGTACCATACTATACTTGACTATTAGTCTAGATACAATTGCCTTCAGTGAAACAGTGCTGCTCACATGCCCACTGTATTCCATCACTGATTTATTTTAAAAGCTCATGTTTAAGCCTTAAACATTTTTCTCCAAAGGCCCTCTTTATTCTACAGCAATAAGGTGCCCACTGTCACAGGTGTCCTGTTTGGAGATGAGAACTCTAGTTGCTATTCCTCTTTCGTATTTCCAATGCAAAGGAAAATGCTTCAAATGTTTAATTTTTCCTTTGCTAATTAGAGTTACTGGAGTAAAATCATATTAAAAAGAAAACTTTAGAATACTGTCTAGTGTCTGCATTGTTTGGAAACAGTTTTCTGTACAGATATTTCTGTGTACACTTAACTCTCTTTAGGGAATGGATTTGTGTTTGTTTTTAGTTCTGCATCTGTACATGTCTAACAAAACGCAGTCTGAAATTACAAACATGACTGTTTGAGAGAACAGACATTTAGTCAGTGGAATTTCTCAGCAATATATCTTCTACCCTGGAAAAAAATAGTCACTTGATGCTCTTAAAACATCGAAGCAGTTGTATTTGTACTAAGCCACCAAGCTATAGAGGGGGAAGGGAATTCAATTTTCCAAACAACACAGAGAAATGACTCGAGGCCAACTACAAATCTGACCAGGAAAAATTGCAGACTGCAAATAACTCACAGTCCTACTTTGATATTAAGATAACAATCTGAGTTATATTTCTAGAATATAGTTTATTTATATAACTGTGACTATGAGAGCTATATTTCATGCTCTTAGCACATTCAATAAAGGAAGCCTAGCTGCTTGCCTTCACAGTTCTTGCAGGCATAATCTTCACAGATCTCATTTAGAAAAATTACTGGATTTTCTTGAGTTGAAGTGTCCAAATAAGGCTTATCATTTTGCATAATGATGCATCAGAAAAAATCACCTACAAATTCTTTCCTGTAAGCTATGAATTTGTCATTATTCATGATGCCAGCAGAACCTTTGACATGGTGGATCATGTAGATGCAGGTTATCTAATTGTTTTCTTTCTCCTCTTTTGTCTTATATCCATCTGTTTTATGGTTTGTGTGATAGGAATTGTATTTATTTGCTCCCTGAGTTTGTAGTCTCACACCACTGGGATTCTTGCCCATGACATTCAGAGGTGTGTACAGGTGATTATGTCCACAAGTCCATGTTTGTGCATAGTAGAGGTGAGGCTGAAATTGCTTTGAAAAGTTAAACTTTATTTACTCAACCTTCCCTGGCATGCCTGGGTTACTCTGCACTAGTAATACTGTTCAGTGGCATCTCACAGAGACAACATGAATAGTAGTTTCTCCTACTGACCTGAAGTGTAAACACTGGCAAAGAAAATAAACCCATTTTTGTAGGCACTAGTAAAACAACTGAGCAAGTATTTTATTTCAGTTGTGACCTTAAGACTGTTGTGGTTTTTTTTCCCTGCAAGGTCTTACTCCATTATGGTCCTCTTGTGATAAATTACTGAACAGTTTAAAAAAAAGGCTACAGAAAACAAAGGATGCGTGTTGGTTCTTTGTGATATGAGCTGCATGTTCTATCTTGTTGTACTAAATTAATCATAAACATTATTCAATATTTAAAAGGGGAAAAGAGCAGGTGCCTGCTGAGAACAGGTGTTACCAATTTTAAATAAAATCCAACAATCCTTTCCACGTATTACTTCTATAATATGCATCAGAAATTATACTTTGCACTAATACATCCCCAGCTGTGGAGAAGAAGAATTTTTTGTCACATGTTTTCTGATCTGGTCTTGTTTCTAGAATTTACTCCCCATTTTGGTTCACAAGGGTTCAGTTTTGCTGACTGTCATGGAATTATGTAAACATGATGCTAATCTTAGAGTGACTGTAAACATTGTTACATTTACAGTGAGTAGCCCAGTGAGTACCTGCAAAAATAATTCAGCAGGCTGCCCAAGGGCGAAGAATTTGCTGAAGGTTTATTTTGATTTATTTTAAAAGCTCATATGAAGTTCATCGTTGTCAACTACTGAACATGCACGCAGGAGTGCTGCCGTATTATCCCAGCCTTTTCTCATGTCTATCAGTGGGTTGAGTCCTGTGAGAAAGGTTATTTATGATAAAATTAGTGAAACAGTTTGGTAGATTGAATTATTTGATTATAATGTATTTTAACACGTAAACAAGCATTGTCCGAGCAAGACAGTGGTTTGAGATGGAAATCAGCTATCATTCTTATCCTTCAGAAGACCCTACTCTTTTTGCAATATGCCAGCATCTAAAACCATGGAAACAATTTTGAAATAAATCTAAAGGAGAACACATTATGCACTAGGGAACCACCATTGCATTTATGGATAATCTTAGTTTTACATCTCTGGTAGAGTCTGAAAAATTGTATTAGGTTTGGGACTGTACCTGAAGTACTGGTTGTGCTGGCAGAGCCAATGACAAGACTTCCTCCTTTTCCAGCTGGAGTGTTGGGATTGCTAAAACAACCAAAGTACAGTTCTAAAGTGCTTTTTCATTGGGGATCTTAATGCATATTACAAACATTTAAACTAAATATTTAGAGGAAGGCAAATGTAACTGTACAATAGCTTCTATATCTACTGAACACATGAAAAATATTAGCATGTTTTTAAATAACTAAAAATTGTATAAGAAAAAACTTCTTCACTAGGATAGTAATGTCATACTGGAACAAGTTGTCTGCAGGGGTTGTAGAGTCTCCATTCTTGAAGGTTTCAAGGCCTGCCCAGCTGGTCTGATGTGGCAGTAGCCCTGCTCTGAGAAGGAGGCTGTACTAGAGGACATTTGTACAGATTTCATCCTGGAAGTTTTTCAAGAGAGGCTGGATAAAGCCCTGGGAACATGGTCTATGCATACAGTTAACCTACTTCAGCTTGGACCTCATGATGCCTCCTCCAAACTGAATTAGCCCATGGTGCTATGACCTCAAGAAGTGCTTTCCAACCACTGTTACTTCCATGATACTGTGAATGTGAAATTCAGACTAACTAGTGGATATATTAACATTCTTTAAAAATAATTTTCCAGGGGCCCATGCAAGAGACAAAGAGAGACCTGAAGACCCTTAGCTTAGGCAGGAAGTGAAGGCCCTGGGCTGAGCTGAACTGGGGCTCCTGGACTCCTGGGCAGTGGGGTGGGGGACAGGTGGGGCTATCCAGGGACACTCGGGCCCTAGAGGCCTAGTTCTTGGGGTGACTGCTGCTTTCCAAGGGATTCAGCAAGTCCCTTCTGTTCTCCCTCCTTCCCTGCCTCATAACTATGTCCTGGGTGCCTGAATCACCATACTGCTGGCCCAAGGAGGTGGTTTATTCTTCATCCACATTCAGGCAAAAGATTTGTTTAGTTCTTAAGCAGGTCTTGTATTTAATGTCTTGGGAGCTAATCAAGTATTGATTTTTGGCAATAAGAACGCTTTATAAGCACACAATACTGATGGAGGTTTCAAACTGCTTGCTTTTGTGTAACAGCACTGATTTCGATGGACTATTCATGCTAGAGATGTGGAAACTCATCAGTAATAACACATAAGTCCAGATATTTATATATGATCATATTCCTTCACTTAGCGCAATGACAGTGTGGGGAGAGAGAAATACAATGTAAGTACACATTTTCAGTCACATATCTTGAGGACATATCCGTCACCAATCTGTAAAGAATACGTGTCTAACCCACGCAATTCTACATCCATATTAATCTAGTGCTAATTAATTATAATTTCAACTTTGCTGCTTTGTTCTGCACATTTGTCTGGCTGATAGATACATACACACCTTATTATGCTGCTCCTCACAAACCAGCAGTAAGTACTTTCCTTCCTGTGAATAGATATGTCCCAGACCATGCTCTTTTTTGGAAGGTGATGCTACAGCAATGTCAGGATTCCATGAGTACAAGGTGCCAACCTGTGAAATACATCTGAAATTAATTATAGAAGCTAAAGAACCCAGAGCTTTCATCACTGTCTTGGAAGCCTTTAGAAACTACTTGCCATCTCATGTTAACTGAATAGGGTTTTCAGAAAGAAGAATCTGATTTTATTTGCATGCATATCTCAGTACAAAGTACAGACTTAACTTCTTTGAAGTTCTTCTTCAAAGCATCTTCAAAGGTGGGCCTCTAGTTTGTAAGGAGATATACATGTAAATAAAATCAGATTCAATTAACTTTTTAATTTGTTGCTTTAACAATAACATTGTTGCCATTAAAACACTGTTACCCTTGGAGCATTTCAGTCAACAAGTATATACAAATGCTACCACTGTAATGCATGGTGGAGCTGTCAGAAAAAAAAGCCTTTTAAAGGAAGAAAAAACCTTTTCTGGACTGTGAATCATTATCACAATACAAAATTATGCAAAAGCTCAGATAGAGATAGTCTAAACCACGCCTTTTTTCTCCCTCAAACTTTATTTGATTCCAGGCAACAGTGTTATCTGTAATAGGATTTCTAGTATGAAATCAAGACCATGCTACCTTTGATTCTTTGCTCTTAATTTACTATTATCTTTTAAAAGAAATTAATTATTCACTATAAAATTACTTTATGAAAACAAAGTCTGATGTTTTCCAATTATCTGCCCTTGTAGGCTCTGCTAAATCAGATATAAAAATAACAGAGGCACCTTAATAATAATCCTAATGTGATGTAGTGTGCAGTGATAAAAAAATTCACTTGGAGCAAAATATTACCTGCATCCTAAAATTGATTGTCTTTTCTGAAGCATTTGATCCCTTCTACTGAGACACTAAACTGAAGCAGGGTTAACTGTGGAATCCAACTGCTTCCTGAATATGAAAGTAATTTTATTTTAAAATTGCTTAGTGATGGAAAAATTTCCCCTCTATTTAAAAACAGACCATCAGTCATTGTATTTCAACTGCTTTGGTAGAAACAAAGGACACCCAGTCACCTTCCATCCAAACTGTCAAACAGAACACCTTTAATCACACAGGGAAAAACAAACCACACCTCTATATACCAGCTGCAAGGTGGGTACATTTGCTTGCTCATATAGCACGTCAGAAATGAGCTGAATGAACACAAACATTTCCAAAGTTACCATGGAGAAGCAGTATTTATCTCATACAAATTTCCCAACTGGCTGCAGAAATCTGCCTGTAAGTCTCAATTTGTCCACTTTTTGTAGCCCCCTATATATTTATGTATACAAGTATATATATGTGTGCAAATGAGGATTTTACTTGGGCAGCCCTGTGACTGAGAATTTGTGTCTGACTCACAGCCTGTGTGACTTTTGCTAGCTCTTGTTTTCCTGTAACGCATGCCAAACCAGATCTCAGAAGCCCTTTGTATTACAGAATCAACTGTTTCAGTTTCTCTACCTGTCCCTTAAGTCTTGTACCACTGCCTTTTTGTGTAACGCATCTCCAGAGTTAGAGAGATTAATTTCTTTCTTCTCAGTTGCTTACATGCAAACACCCTTAGGCTGTTTATTCCCAAAAGTTAACTGTCAGTGTATCACTGGTCTATCACAGACCTCTTGCAACAACACTGGGCGTAATGTATCAGAACTGATCCAGCTCCTCAGACCCAAACTGTGTCCTGCTGCAAGGAATTAACTTTCACTATAGCATGACCTTCAGTGGACATTTGGTTCCTGTCGTTCACCTGAGAATCACTTCAAATGCAATCTCCCTTTGACAGCGCCCCTTTTTGGACTCAAAGTGGCCACTGAGTCTCACAACTGTAACGTCCCGTGCAAGTCCTGATGAGGCACTGCTGTTTAACAGCTCCTCAGGTCTAACTCAAGGTCCACAAAAACGTTCAGGATCAGGGTACAACTGAAGAATCATTCTCTTGGTATCATGTAAAGTTTAGACAGAGGTAGGGATGCATTCTAGGTGCTGCACACCTATTAAGCCATGAGGTAGCTTCATATTGAGACACACACTTGCAAACACCAGTAAAGCTTTTGGTCAATGTTTTCACTGTGAGTGATGCGGATTACACCACCCTTCACCGCTGGTGTGTGAATAATGTCTGAGAGTCTTCATCAGAAAACATACAGGTATGAACAACACGCTTCTCGTTGAAGATCTCGTTGCAGGTGGAAGAAATTCAAGCTGACAAGTTGTAGAGATAGTTGGTATGTTCATTTCTCTAGGCAACAAACTACTGTCAGATGAGGGGAAAACAGCTCAGGCTACCAGCCATAGGCAGGGAAGATGTGCCGACCATTCAAGTCCACAAAGCCATCGTTGACAGGGAGCACTGAGGTGAGAAGTGATGACCAGAAATGCAATAGCGACGGAACCAGGAAATAGACTTGGTGGGGCTGAATTCGTTAATTACTCAGGCTAGGCAGGCACACCCTGCTAATTATACTGCCTGCCTCGAAAATTAAGCTCCTCCAACCCAACGTCTCTGGACTGAAATCCAGGTCGGAAATGACACAGCTGCATCCAACTCAGCCTGGCGGCAGGGTTCCTCGTTTAACTGGGATCGATAGGCGTTCCGGGGACATCTGTCGCGGGGATGAGGATGGGTCCTCCTTGTCCATGAGACCCGCTCCTCGCCCGCGGTGCCTCCGCAGGGAGGGCTGGGGAGCCGGGAAAGGAGCGGGCAGGTGCTGCCCCCTGCGGGCACCGCCGGGCCCGTCCCGCCCGTCCCGCCCGTGTCCCTGCGGGTGACACCGACACGGCCCCGAGTCCCCGGGCACGGCCCCTCTGCCTCCCGTTCTGCTCCCCGCCCAGCCTTCACCCTCCAGGCTACGGAATCACAGAAGCGATTCGGTTGGAAAAGGCCTCTGAGGTTATCGAGTGCAACCTGTGGCTGAACACCACCTTGTCAAACCAGACCTTGGCACTCAGTGCCATGTCCAGTCTCACCTTACCAACCTCCAGGGACGGTGACTCCACCGCCTTCCAAGGCAGTCCATTCCAGTGTCTAATCACTCTTTGTGTAAAGAAATTCCTCCTAATGTCCAACCTAAACCTGCCCTGGCTCAGCTTTATACTATGTCCTCTGGTCGTCTGGAACTTGCTGTTCCACCGGTGGCATTCCTAGCCCATATAGTTCCGTGTGAATATACTGAGTTCTTCCAGCGTGTCCTCTTGGAGAGAATGCCTATTACGGACCCTATCTGGAGATAGTGATGCCTTGCAGCATCTGAGGATAATTTTCCGGCGGGCTCAGTTGCCGCCTGTATAAGGCACAGTTCAACTGGCTGTAAACTTATGCCAATAAACACAGGTAACAAAGGCTACAAACGAGTCAGGTCCCTGATTAGGGCTCCACAAAGTCAAACAAGAAGTTTCACCTCAACATGAAGCAGAGCCTCCTTACACTGAAGGCAGCAGAGCACTGGAAGAGGCTGCCCAGGGAGGTCGTGGAGTTTCCCTTTCTGGAGACATTCAAACCCCACCTGGACGCGTTCCTGTGCCACCTGCTCTAGGTGACCCTGCCTCGGCAGAGGGGTGGGACTGGATTATCTCCAGAGGTCCCTTCCAACCCTAACGACTCTGTGATTTTCCATACAGTGTAAAACATTCATTTGAAGCGCCCGGTGCTCAGGGGAGTCCTAAAAAACAAAAGCAGCTGATGCCTAAATCAGTATCCGAGCGGGTTGTGGCTGGAGTGCAATTACAGGCAGGAGATGGAGCGAGCAGGGGAGAAGGCAGAGCGCTACCGCACGGCGTCATCTGGGAAAACGACCACAGGTCGGCAGCGCAGTGGTTTTCCCCGTGTGATTTAACACGCGTGGACTTAGAGCAGATATTTCGGGAGAACCCCTCAGCGTAACACGCGTGGACTTAGAGCAGATATTTCGGGAGAACCCCTCAGCGTAACACGCGTGGACTTAGAGCAGATATTTCGGGAGAACCCCTCCGCCGTGACGGCCGTGACGCGCCGGCGCACACACCCCCCACCCCGCCAGGGCTTCTGGGAGCTGTAGTCCGCCC
>VZTE01006235.1:443661-518337 GCA_013397775.1 Eulacestoma nigropectus
TCAGGTAGGGGGCGGGGCCTGCGGGCCGCGGCCGCGCGGGGGGCGCGGGGCCGGGGCCGAGGGCGGGCAGGGCACGGAGCTCCCTCCTCTTCCTCCCGCTCCCGGGCCTCAGCCGCCGTCCCGACACTGCGCGGTAATAACACCGCGGCACACGGCGGGGGCTGCCCGTGCCGCGGGCAGGGGTCTCCTCATCCCGGGAGGTGGCGGCGGGTCCGCGATGGCGCCCGGGGGTCACGTCGCGGTGCCCGCGGCGCCCTGGGCCGTCTCCGCGGTGTAACGGGTGTCAGAGGCCTTTCCCCGGCGAGGTGGCGGCGAGGGAGCGCCCGGTAACCGCACGTAGCGTGGGCTGTGTGTGCGGCGCCGGGCAGGGCCCGTCCGAAGCCCCTGTCACAGCAACAACAGCTGTAAGAGTAATAAGCGAGTCACAGCAGTAACAAGTGTGTAACACCAGCTACTGTAATAGTAACAACACGGGTGCCACAGCAACAACAGCAGCTGTGTAACAGCAACAACAACTCGGCGTCGGCTGAGTTTTCCCACAGCACGGCCGCTCCCTGCGGCGGAGGCTCTTTGGCACGGATGAGTCTCAGCATCCTCGCGCCCTAGCGCCTGTCGGTGTTTTCCCTGCGTGGGCCTGAGCAGTCATGGTGTTTTCTAGCCTAAGCCACGGGACACACAGCTTGAGATCATTTGGAGGTACCTGTTGGCTGATGGAGACTTTAATTCCTGCCCGTTCCGCTGATCAAGCAGGCCAGGCATCTTCTCCTAAAAACGGGATTCTCTTGTTCTCAGAAATGAGTGACTGCCCCTTCTCTGAAGGAACTACAAGTTTCATTTCCACGAGCTGTCTTTCCACTTGCTCTTATTGTGAATGCCAGTTTTAATGGATGTTTCTTACTTTCCTTTCTTCCCTGTGAAGGACGAGACATTAGTCTAGATGCAGTAAATTGGAAGAAATGGAAGAAAGGAAGATCAAGAGGAGAAGCCCCAAATCATCTACCAGTCACTCTGCTCAGGTTGCTAACTCCAAGAAAAGCTCAGTGCCAGTCAGTAAAAGTACAGCCTTTTCCAACCCTGCCCCACAGCCTGCCGTACAAAAACCAAAGTTAAAACGGTAAGCTCAGGGCATTTGCAGACTTAAAGGAAGTGAGAGCCAGAAACTTGGCAATGCTAGGACAGTCTAAAGGTTGTTTAGACTGCCTGTGATGGAAGAGTTTCAGACTTGTGAAAAGTTTTGATGATGCGTCTTTTTTAGCAAAATGATTTGTGTTTAATGCAAGATAATGGTTATTTTACAGAAACAGATGGTGTTTTACACTTTTTGTAAGATTTATGAAATTTTACACAATGTTGTAGACTCATACTGACAATTTCGCTGAAGCAGGGTATAGCCTGATGTAACTGGTGAAAGACATGAGTTGGGTGATTCAGATTTGGGCATCATATGGGAGATAGTAGAGCCCCAAATGTACAGCTGTGAGCAACCAACAAAATATTACGTGACTGCAAGGTTGGAACTGACAAGTACAGCAGGAAATGAAGGACATAAATTGAACAGGATGAGCTAGAATTGGAATTTCCAGATGTTTTGTGATTGAGAACCTCTCAGTTGGGGCAGCATCTTGCATAAAGAGAGACATTCAGTTCTTCAGAAAGTACCACGTCAGAATAGTTTGTTTTGTGTTGATGATATGTCTGGTTCCGTTTGAGGACATTAATTTTCCTGCATGTTAGAAAATGTGTTTCTTGGCTGTGGCAGACACAGTAGATAAATAAATGAAGAGGAATTCTAAAGTGAAATGTAAGCTGGAGAGAGGCAGCAGAATTTACTGACCTCTAAGTTTTAGCTAAAGATTAAATACAGAACTGTCAGCATCAGCACAGAGAGTCGGTTTGAAGGATCCAGTATTGGCCTGATGAATAATAAATTTCTGCAATGTCAAATCTATACATTATTTTTCAGGAAAATTGTGTTAATACTTTGAGGGAAATATTAGTAAATACTAATGTGCTATAAATTGGTGGCTTCTGCAGTTGACTGCACAGTCTACTCAAGTCTCAACATTCTCCAGGGATTTACTAGAAATTAATTTCTTGCAGTCCACAAGATTGTCTAGAGAAGAAATTGCCCTCTCTTCTTTAAGTTCTGGACATTCTTGCACAATTGTTAGGCTTACCAAGCAGTGCTAATACAGACACTTGTTTGAACTTTCCAAGCAGGAGAGGTAATTGACATAACAATGTGAGGATGAACTGCTGTTGTGATAATGGAGTAGGAGTATTTAATTAATTTTCATTTCATCTGCAAGAATCCAGTGAAGTAAGTTTTCCAAGACCAATAGTATATTTTATTAAACATCAGGATCAGGTGGAAAAAATGGATGACTTTTCTGTTACACAAACCATTAAGTCTGAAATTGAAGCAGAACCTAAATTGAGATGTGCTGCTCTGAGTTGAACTGGATATGGTGATTGTTGGACTGCTGGTTGTTTCAGCATATAGTCTATATGATGTTTATAGATTAGAGAAGCTGTTGGGCTGGCAACAGAATTACTTTTTCCAATGTTTGGGCATGGACTAGTTTCATTTGGTACATTAAAGTAGTGGGAGAGTGGTTTTGATGGTGAGATTTACAAAATTGGGATGTTAGTTGTGAGTTGAAAGAAACAGCTCTAGGAATATTTATGTGGATGCAAGGTCACTTTTCCAGTATAGGTTATAACCAGTTGTTTTCCAGACAGGTTGCAGTCTGTAAATGTTTGTGACAAGAGGAGAGACTCTCTGGCTTGCAGAGAGTTTGTAGATGCTTTTGGGGTGATTTTATGTAGGTAATGGCTGCCTGGGGGAGCAGTGGAATCACCATCCCTGGAAATGTTCAAAAAATGTGGATGTGGCACTTGGGGACATGAGTGAGTGGTGAATATGGCTGTGCTGGGTTAATGGTTGGACTCAGAGGTCTCTTCTGTGCTAATGCCCTACAAGTCACTGCTGGGTTATGTTGGCCCACTGTAGATTACTAAGATGGCCATCACAGACATGTGGTCCATTGATGTTTCCCACTATTAGCAGGAAAGCAGATGGTTGGAACCCTTCATTTTGCAGTATCAAAATGTTGAGATAGTGATGTTATTTATTTTTAAGACAAGCTGGTAGTCAAGTTTTTATCTTAAAAGCAGTGATTGAAATATGTACTATATATTTCCCATGTAATTTTCAAAGCCCAGATGTACGCTTCCTTACATTTCAAATTAACAGTGAAATTGAAAGCAGGAAGTAATATTTGTTTTGTTTAATTATTTTGTTTTTTTAGTGTAATCAAAGAGAAAGCCAAACCTCCAGGAGGTGAAGCAAAAGGGGCACAGGCAGCACCAATCCAGCATTCTTTTCTCACAGATGTATCAGATGTCCAGGAAATGGAAAGGGGACTTCTGAGTCTCTTGAATGACTTCCACTCTGGCAAACTTCAGGCATTTGGTAAGTGCATGAATTGTGTGTGTACAAGAGTTGGTTTTTATAGCTGTACAGTGATAACATTTGCAAACAAGTGTGCTGCATGGCCAGACTGCCAGCTGTCAGTTGGACTCTGCCACATGAAATTAACATAATTAATACATTTTACTGCATTATTAAATTATAGTCCCATTTTAAGGTTGTCTCTGTTGTGAGATTATTCATATGACATTTCATTATTCCTTCCAGCATGGAAGCACCTTTCCTTACAAATTTAAGATACCAAGTGTAAAGCCACTTCTTTATGATAGTGTAGGAAGAAGTAGCTGTATTTAGCACCCAGTTTTGTTGGGTATGAATATTTTAGACTAGTGGTAACAACTTTTATGAAATTCAATGCAAGCTGCATTTTACCCAGGTTACTCTTCTGTCTTAGTTTCTTACTATTTTTACAGCCTCAGAGTTGATGGAGGTTTTAGAAAAACCATTACCCATTTTTGCTTCCTATTTTCCCCTGTGTTAAGTAGAAAGATGCACATGTGCTTTTGCAAGTTTAGTGTTAGGTCAGCGTGTCAATTCCACATTGATTTTAAAAAAAGAACCCAAGAAGTCTGTATTATATAAACCATCTGTTCCAAAAAAGCAACCCTCAGATTAATAAAAATTAAAAAAAAGGTTTACTTTGATCTTACTTAAAGTTAAAAACCAGGGCCTTTCTAAATCAAAGAAAAATTCAGGCGTATAGCAAAACCATGTGCATTCTAAAAAACTCCTAGAACGTTTGGTAGCCATTGTAAAGTCAGCACAACACAACATCAAATGGGGTGACAGAAACTTCAGTAGTGAAACAATGAGAAATGGAGAAAGTAAATTCTTCACACCTTCATTTGCACTCTTGGGTTTCTTTATCTCAAGTTTTTGCCTGTCCTTTTAGGAAATGAATGTTCCATAGAGCAGATGGAGCACGTCCGGAGCATGCAGGAGAAACTTGCTCGCCTCAATCTGGAGCTGTATGGGGAGATGGAAGAACTCCCTGAAGATAAAAGAAAACTAGCCAGTGATTCCAACCTGGATAGATTGCTGTCAGATGTAAGTACTGGGAAGGCAGAAAACACGGAGCTTAGCCCACAGCAAAGCTCAGTTCAGGAAAACACCACTCCTGGGTGCGCAGTGATTTACAGCTGAGGAGAATGTAACTCTTCAGTGAACCAAGATGTGAGCCCTGCCCTCCTCTTGGTTTTGAGAAAACACGGGACTTGTTTTCATTTGTTACAGCTGCTGGGTGCTCTGGGGAGCAGAGCAGGCTAGCTGCAAGCTGCCTGAGCGTGTCAGCCTGCTTAGGGACAGCCCGTGTACTAGGGAACTACAACCATTTTCCCTGTGGTCCATCCTCCTACATCTGGGGAAGATGACACGTAACAAACGTATAGATCTGTATATTCTACACTTTGTGTAGTGTATTTCTATAAAAATCAAAACTGTTAAAATTTCTTTAAATTTCTTGAGATTAGCAGATTTAAACTTAATTTGGAACTTAGCTCACTGTATGGAATTCAGATTTTTGTAATAAATCGTACATTTCAGCCCAAACTATTAGTTATTTCCTTCATTGTTTTAATGTATTTATTTCAGCACACTGGCATAACTGTTGCATTTCTTTGACTAACAGAAGTGCCATTTCTCATCATTTCTACATTTATATTGCAGCTAGAAGAACTGAATTCATCTATGTATCCTTTTCCTAAAATGTTTATTTTGCATTATAATTACTAACTGTAATCAAACTGCAGTGTATTTCCCCAGTAACTGATGTCTTTACAAGAGTCAAATTGCTTCAGTAATGCCTTTTCTTCTAAATTACTGCTATAATAAAGCATAGATTTTTAGGTTCTTCCAATACGTAAGTGACTGGATCTTAACACATCTAATTACAGGTTGGTTTTTTCATCTAGTGATTTATTCAACTACCATGTACCACTTGTGTACCACAATGTGTTGTCAGTGGCAAAGCCCATCCGCAGCAGGGTCTTCCTACATGCATGTTATTGAGACATTCTGGAACATCCATAGTATTCCTTCAACAATATTCAGAAGCATCTGTCCCACTGATAAGTGAATTCTATTACCTTTTAGTTTTTTTCTAATAATATGTGTGGTTGTTTATCACTGATCTGACTGTGGAGAGTGAACTGACCTAATTTTTTATTTCTAGGGTCAGATACGTCAGCAGAGCTTAGGTAACTGAACAAATGTGTGCTCTTAGCCCACAGAGAAGAAGATAAAGCTGAATGCCTCAGCTTGTCTTTTACACTGTGCTTTTGATAAGCCAGGATGACAGTGGAGGAGCTTAGCACTCAGTTTACTCTGCAGTCTGGTTATTTTTGTTGTTACACATTTTGTATGCACTGAGGAGGCGAGGCTCCGGTTTTTGGGGCTTAAGATCCTGCACTGGTATCTACATTCCCTGTATATCTGTGGAAAGCTGTTTAAGGCAGACCTCATAAAGAGGACAAGTGGAATGTGATAATAATATCATGTAACAGTGATAAAATTAATCTGCCACCCCCCTTGATCCACAGGCTAATGCTGGAGGTATGCAGTGCTCAAGTCTCATTGAGAAATATTAATCTACTGGTTGAGAACTAGCATAGGACTTACCAGAACAGAGTTTGTCTGGACTGGTGTACAGCCCAGAGTAAGCAAAGTTCCATGTAACACTGCTGTCTTGTTTATGCCTTATCTGTATGTGAAAGTGTTACTCCTTAATGATTTGCTTCAGCCAAAAACTACATTTAGCAGATGCTCAAGATATTCCAAATGGTACCACAGGCTGAGAGAGAACATCTTTGTCAGTTTGGATTCTCCCAGTTTTGCTTTTGTTTTTCCTGACAATGGAATCAAGAAGAGTTGTGACTTTATGTGGTTTGGTTTTTAATTTTACACAACAAAGAATCAAAGTGCAAATCCAGGTGTTTATTTTGCACATTCCTCTGAGCACTGCATGTCAGGGCTCAGTATCTAGAGCTGTAGTGAATTGTGATGCTGTGCTTTTTATTATTGCCTTACTTAACAGAAAAATTGGAGAAATTTGGAAGTCAATTTCTTCTGCTTAGTGTTCATATGGTTGAAAATCGTACATGTATATAAGTCCATTGGCATTTCTCCAGTTTTTATGAAGGTAGTGATAATGTTGCCTTTCTGATCATTACATAGACAATCTGCACACTATATCTTTAGTGTTTTGTTGATTGGTGATGCCTCAGATTAACTTATTGTTAATAAAGTGAAAAGTTTTAAATATATGATGTTTCATTTACAGAAGCTGCTATTGGCTTGGCTATGTTAGGAGGATGAGTTCTACATTGTGAGAATGTTTGCGGAGTTTACTTTTTCCCATTACTGTGAATAATTATAAAATGTCACCACATTAAAACTAGCATGCATGCTAGCAGTCCACATACATGGATTAAGTATTGTGAAATTCCAAAATTGGGTACATAGTTACTGTTCAATAAATCCAGGATATTCAATTTTATAGTTACTTCAGTGTTGTAAATAGGCTGCTATTAATTGGTATCATCTTCCTGTGCACAGTCAGAGAAAAAAAATCTGTATTAGTGTAAAGTCAGGCTGGTTTTAGGTCCAAAATTTCTTTTGTGGCCCATCAAACCATGCCTTTTGTTCTAGATTTATTTTATATTCAGTTTTTAGGTAATATATTCAGATTCTATATCATTTACACTTACTGAACAAGGAATGGAATCTTTGTCCTTCTGTGTGAACACAAAGCTTTCATCAACCCGGAGTGGATGTGTGGCCAGGGAATAGAAGATGGCTTTTGTTCGGCATCTTTGGAGAAAAGGCTTCTTCAGCCACAAGATGTAGTTTTGGATTGTGCAGCACCAAGCCTGCAGCACGCTGGGGACAGGAGGATCATTTAACCACCATGGGGTGCACTGGCTACAGATTCAGCCTCAAATTCCCTGCCTCACCTCTCATGCAAATCTCCACGATTTACAAACCAGGAGGAATCCCAGTGGCTGTTCTTGTTCTTTACGCAATTTATCTCCTTCATTGCTGAGATTCTCTAGGAGTTTGCATGCTGGTAAATGTACCTACGAGTCCCTGCCTGCAGCTGGGTATGTACCCGTGATGTTGTGAAATCCAACGTCATCTTAGAACTAGAATATATAAAGCTTCTCACAAAGTGAAGCCAAGGTTGATGTTTGTTTCCCTCTCACTCACCTCTTTGACCAATAATTGGGCAGTTTTCATTTCTGCACAGCACTTTCGCACATCAGCACTATGGTCTTGTTTCTGGGCGGACTTCTGAACGATAAGCAAAAAAGTAGCATCTTTTAGCCTCGTGCCTTGTTCAAGGCATGGCAGAAGTCACTAGTAGAGCTGCAGTTGTACAAACAAAATTATATTCTTGCAGCTCACCTGGACGCAGGATCAGAGCTCTGTGCTCACTAGCAGCTTATTGTCAGCAAGTGCAGTGTATTGCAGCATTGTAATGCACACTCGTCCCAAACCACACTTTTAACCTCACAGTTTAAATATTCTACCATAGAGGCAGCTCTTTTCCATTTTTGGGCTCTGCCATCAAACTGCTTAGCTTACTATTTCAAACACATTTCAAATCACAAACGTGTTGGATGTCTTGATCTCTTGTTTCTGTAGCAATTTATGCAAGGACAGAGCATATAATTTGAGATACAGACATAAACAAATACCTTTCTCAAGCAGCTGTTTAGAATTATGTAAGAATTACCCCCTTTTTCTTCAATCATTTTAAGCCCACAGGCAATTACAAGTCCCAAAGAATGCATTAATTGCAAATAATAGAGAAATTAAGAAATTCTTTTTCCCTTACCTCCTCCTGGATACAACTTCGTGTCTTTGACACAGTCCAGTAATGGTGGGTGCTTTTTAACTTCTGGATTCATACAAGAAAATTTTGTAGCAAGATTTTTGAGAGACTGAACTCTTTTATGTGGTAATGAACTAATCACATTTGTGGGCCCCTGCAGGAAAAGAAAAAAAATCTACTGTAACATATTTGTGGAAAGTCTTTTGTAATTAGAAAAGTATGTAAGTGGCTGCAGAAAATGAGAAAATGCTTTTCTGTTATGTTGTCTCCTGAAGAGCTGTTTATGGAGACAGAAGTGTATTAACATTCAATGTTTAATATATTTATCAGTGTGAGTTTAGGCCAGTGTTGTGGTTTAAAAACTCGCACTGATAGATGGGTTTGGTGTTTGAAAGAAGGTGCTCTTTGCTGCGTCACTGTGGGAAATCTGGGGCACAAGTTACATTCTCCTCTATACTTCCAGTTGAAGGCACCAACATTGGAAGAAACAGATGGACTGAATCTATTAATACATGGCTTCTTGGCTGGTGTCATTGGCAACATTTTGGGGGTTTTGACAATGCAATGGCCTGTGCAGCATCAGACAGGACTCATCCTTCTCAGCAAGGGAGGAGAGTCTTTGCTCAGGAAGTAGCAGGGCTCACTGGCAGAGCTTTACACTAGATGTGGTGGGGGAGAAGGGCAGTATCAGACTTGTCCCTGGCAAGATGTGGGATGAGATGCAAAGGTCAGAGCAACATGGTGCTCGCAAAGGTCCTCTGCAGCTCTCAGCTGTGCTGGCCACACTGGAGCACACCTGCAGTCTTACGGAGATGACCCAGGGACTCATCTGGTAGCAGAAGCCAACAGGAAAAGACCAAGGAAATGTGTCAAAGAAATTACTGAGTATTCCGTTGGGAAGGATTGAGTCTGCAATGAGACCAGACATGGCAGATTTCTGTATCAGCTCTAACTTTGCTGAAATAAAGCTTTACAAAGAAACTTGTGGCACACATCCACAAGAGGTGTAAATCTCTCTATCCTAAGTTAAAAAAAAAAAATCCATATATTTTTAGTAGTTGATGTTAGATACAAATTTTGAATCTTAAAAATTAGTCACTGTAATAGACCATAATTTTCCCACTATTTAAAAATACTAAGATTAATATGAGACCTCCAACTTACAGCTCTTTAATCATATTAAACCAACAAGAACCAGAACATGAAATAACCAAGAACAATTCCCCACAAACTGAAAGGCTGGGACCAGAGGGAATGAATGAGTAGTTTGTAAATTATCTGATCACCCTGATCAGTGCAAAATTGCAGCATCAAGCCAAAATACTAGAACAGTCTAACTGTAGCAAGTGCCAATACAAGACATACTTATATGGAACCCTAAAAATTGCAATGCATACATGAAAGAAAATAGGTGTACGTTAGAATAAAAATCCATGCCATCTTCATGAAAATTTTAAACCCAAAATCCTACCTTACAATCCAAATTACATCTACTTTCGATTTTAGACAGTACTCACTTTGGATTAATTCAGATGAGGACAGTCTTGAGCTGTGACAATTGAAATGCAACCCCCTTTACATCAGTATGTAAAATTCCTTTCCATAACTGAGAAAAAAAATTCTACTATTCTATATGAAGAGGTATTTGCAAAAATGAAGTTTTAAAACGTAAAAGGAAATCAATGTTCTAAAAAGCTACAGGAAAAAAGGATAAGTAACACTGACAAAATTGGTACTTTTGACATGAAAAGTTCTGAGACATTATCAATTTTATCATGCTTTTTCGTTAGCAAGTCCACTATGGAAGCAATGTGGTAAAAACCATAGAATCCATCAAAATTATCAGCCTCTTAATTTTGAAGAAAATGACATGTGAATTAATACTGCTTTTCCACAGGACCATTCTTGCTTTAATACTACTTTATCCTGAAAGACAAAGTGCAGAGTAAACCAAGGAATGTGTTCCTTTCGGGTACCCTTCTACAGCAAAAGGACCTCTTGATTCTTCTATGATCCTTGGTTCCTTCTGAGGAGAAGGCAGGTGACCAAGTTCCTTCATGAGGGCAGTGAAAGACAATGGATTGAAGCTCTAGAAGAAAGGTTTGTTACAAACTGAAGCATTCTTCTTCCAAAGGCAAGACATGTAACAGAAAAAACAAGTGACATGCTCGAGGCATGGCACTTCTGCATTTTCTGATAGAATACAATGAATTACAACTTCCTACAAAATTCCTTTCATCTTTTTCTTGAAATACACTCTCTATTCCCATACTTAAACTAACTCGAACTTTCTGTCACTCAAGCTATGCAAAATAATGCAAAAAAGCACTTGGTAGAGTGCTGAATTTCATAGCATTTTAATGAAACACACACCTAAATTACCACAGGGATTCCCGAAGTATTTCCTTTGAATTCTGCAGAGAAGTCATATATTGCTGAAGCTCCTTACTATACGTAACTTTCTTGCTAACTCTGACACAGCCAGTCAGGTATGCTAGGCCTTCAGAAGCCCTTAGGCGAGTGATCACAGCAGCTGTTGTAATGCTTATTCCACTTCCTGCTCCCCCAGCTGTCAGGAAAATAACTGATTTTCAATATGAAATCAATTTATTTTCTCAATATGCAGCTGGTCTTTAAAATGCTAGTGTTCCTTACTTGCCTTTTGACTGGATACCAAAAACCACAGGCTCCTTGCAGAAGACAGTCCTGATCCAGAGTGCAGTTTCTTAAAATGAACGTGTTCCACCCCATGGACCATCCCCTCTTCTGTCAGTTTAAATGCAGCCGTACTTGAGCCAAAGAAAGAAAAGCAGTCAGACCTCTGAGGTTCAGTAACAGAAAGCAAAAGGCACCACTGCAGCTCTAAGGGATACACCAAAGAGTGTACGTGCACTGCAGAGTACGAGAGTACGATGGATCTCCTACCTCCGTGAGTTCCTCCACGCACTGGGAAACAATACAGTCATGTATGGTTCAACAGCAGTATTGCCAAAATTTGGGTTTCCATCAACTCACCGCTGAAGTCAGCTTAAATTGCTTCTACTATTAATGTTTTGTTAATTTTGTAGGCCTCTCATAAACAAGACCAGTCAAGACAACAGAATAATTTCAGCTGCTTCCAGATCAAATGCATCAGTATCTGTAAGAGTGGAAGTGTCAAGAATATATTCTACCAGAGATGAAAGTGAATTCATCTAGATTTCTGTAGCCCAGTATGCTGGTGAAGTGTGATTAATAGTACTAAGAGTCTTCTTAAAGCTTTGGATTTGTGAGATCACAAACTTTGCATTTCAGAGAGTCACAATTCCAAATTTTTTAGTATTATAGCTAAACGAAGGCTGTTTTGGACAATAATTTAAATGCGACACACTGAATACCTATATACCAGTCAGCTGGAAAAAAGTACTGTGAAATCACTTTGAAACACACTAATAGTGTACAACCAGGTACAGCTAGTGTACAATCAGTATACGCTTTAGGTACAAAGTAACATCCAATTTACCTTTAAAGCAGAAATTGCACCTTTAAAATCCATTTTGCCAATTTAAAGAAATATTACTGAAAGGAAATGACACAGTATTAAACCTCCCCCATGCCCCCAAACACAAGCAATTAATTCAAAGACTCCTGTGAAGTTTATATTTTGCTTGTGTACTAATTATCAGGACAACTCTGTATCATCTCACTTGGTTATTGGTATACAGACATTATTAACGTCTTTCCTATACAATCCCTAGTTCGTTAGGACTATTAAGAGAACATACAATTAAAATTTTTTTTTTCTGTTATTAGATAATAAAGTCCTTGGTTTTCATGTGTTTTCCTCTAGAGAGCTGTATGATAAATGATTGGTGCATCAATATACATGACAAGACAAGCTGCATAAGCATGCAAATATATCTAAAATACACAAGTTATTTTTTCATCTCCCACACAGAGGAAGAACTACATTGTTATTACTCACTTGGGTAATGTGCTTTTGCAACACATTACAATTTCATGAAACTATGTTCCACTAGAAACTAAGACTAGAATGAGCTAGGAGTCAGGAGACAGTGATTTACTATTTTATACCATTTCAGGAAAAAGTGATTAAGGCTAGGCCACCCATAAAGTGACATTTAGAGACAAACTGCACAGCTGAAACCAGAAGAGTAATTCTCAACTCTGCCCTACACATAGAGTGGAAACACAGCACACCCCATCCATAAGGGACAGAGACATGTCACACAAGAAACAATGCTGCAAATTTATTTTCTTTAGTTTTAAGTTTTTATAACCTCAACTTTGTTTATCCCACATAAGACATTTTCAGTAATACGAGATCATCTAGTTCATCACAATTGCAAGGAAAATGAGGTGCACGTGAAGTACAAAAAAATTGAAAATACTTGCTTACATTGGATAGACTCAGAACACCGCTCAAAACAAAGCGGCTTTTCAGCTTTTTACCTTCGCATTTTGGAAATCTTCTCTGCAGTCCAAAGATAGGCAATGAATGGAGAAAAAAGCAACTCCAAAGCAGGTGGAATGAGGAAAGAGGCACATTATTAGGAGATACAAAAGAAATGCAAATCAAATGAGAAGACACACTCTTCCAATGACAAAGTCCGGAGAAAAACATTTTCCAGGTGTTTCAGAAAGGCATGCTGCTGTCCATCCATCCCAGCTGGGTACATGAATCACACTCCATACTATTTAGGAGTCTACATTTATACTTGCAATCGAGAGAGCACCTCTTTTGTACTGTACATAATTCCTTGCCCCAAAGAGCTTACAATCTAAGTTCATAAAAAAGAATGCATCAAGTAGCTGGATCAAGATCAAACAAATGGAGAAGACAGGGAGATAATTTTATAAGGGATTAAAGTTGGGTTAAATTACTAAGTGAGGTAACTTCTGAACATCATTGGCAGTGATGTTCTTAAGACATTAAGTAGCTTTTCAGTTAGAAGGTCTTCTGATCATGAAAAACTGGTTTAAAATGTACAGAATGATGCATTAAAAGTAATCTACAAAAATTCTTAAAAATAGACTTGCTGGCAAGACACAAAAATGTTCAGATTGCTGAAGTTCTTCACTTGAGACACTAACCTCATTCTACTAGAAGATATGGATGTTAGAGAAATTCATATGTACATGTAACATTTGAATGTAAAAGGCTTTTTACATTAAGCTTAAAATGTTTAATTCTGATTTAAGAATCCTGTTGCTATAAACATAGGCTCAATACTTAAATATTAATATGAAAATAGTGCTATTTTAAAAATGTATTTTAAACTTTAAAATAAACTATGGACAAGATACAGTTGGTTCAAAAGATCAACATTCTTTAACTGCAGTGACTCACTTTTCCCACTTTTTAAAAAAAGGAAAAACTTTTCCCCACTCTGTTCCTGCTACTTGTCAGTTATAATAGAAGTGATCAGTCCATCAACTTTAAAGTTTCTAGTTTACTTTGGGGGGGGGGAAGTTTCATTTGTTTTGCTGGGGTTTTCTTCACATTTCCCTATTTATATATAGTTTTTGGAATTCCAAGCCTTGCACTTTATATATAATTTATATGTCACCGTTGTGCCCATTTAGCTATCATTTCTTAATCCCTTTACATGCAAATAGAAACTACCATCTTTCATGCAACTATGACATTCTTTCATACAAGAGAATTTTGCTTTGGATTATATACATAAACCATCTGCAACACTTCCATGACATTTGAAAAAATGTTGGAATAGTTATAGTAGTAAAAATTTACCACAATTATCCAGTCTGTTTATGATAACCAAAAAGAGAAATACTTGTTTTTCACTGTAACAGCATAACCAGTGGTAAATCTGATTTGACCTATCCTTTTGGAAGGGAAGCAGATGCTAAGAGAATTTCATTTATGCACAGAAGTGAGACAGTGATGTTAAGGACTGCTAACAGAGGTTGCTTTAATTTCTAAAGGAATTCTCAAGAAAATCAAACCAGAAATTAAGACTAAAAAACTTTAAATATATTTGACTCAAGTCAATACTAACATTTACTTCTTAGAAATTACATTTGTATTAAATTTGCTTATAGGAGGATACAAAAGGAGTATAGCCACAGATTACCAAGAGAATCACTTCTGATCAACAGCTAAAAATGAGGGAAGAAAATGGCCAAAAGATTACAATCAACCGCTTCTTGTACATGCCACAAAATTACAAAAAATGCCCTGCAAACCTGTAATAAACACCTCCCCCCCTTATTTGAATGAGTTTCAATTCCCAGATAAAGATGAATCAACAAAATTAAAATATTGTGCTGTTTTATTGGTGTAAAAATCACACAATTGCTAGTTCTGATTCTGCAGAGATACATCCATGCAGTTAAACATCTATGATCCCACAGCCAGAAGAAGCCATTAAATAGAATATCTGCTGTTAGTCAGCAATTAATGCAAATTTACATATGAGATCAAAATGTGTGTATCGTACAATATACAACAAATCCTAATACAGTACATCAACCTGAATAGCAGGATACACTTAAGGAACTCTGTTAATAGTGAAGCCTGTCTATATGCCAGAGAAGTAAGGCCTGGAAACAAGATGACAGAAGGTACCCCAGAATTCCTAAAAAGCAAAACTGTTCCTCTTTGTTTTATTTTTTTTTTTTGCTGGGAATTAGAAGTTCATAGAGGTATTGACACATTACTTGACAATACAATTTGTTATAGTGGAGACTGGTGGATGTGATCTTGCTATTAAAAGGTAATGTGTGAGACATGCAATTACAGGTGGTGCTTAGATAATGTGCAATTAATGTTTGGGATCTACACCCAACTCTTTTCACCAAAGGGAGAACTAAAAAAGATCTGTTTGACAGACTACCAATTGTACTAGAAGTGTTTCTATGCATGCGGCTGAATCAGGATCATGAATGGATAAAACGTGAACACCTGGCAATCTGTGGTTACATACTCTATGATGTATGCAACAAAAATCACAAAATCCAAACCAGTTGATATGGCAAACAGCCTGCAAGAACTCTCCCAATGTGAGCAAGCTGGTGAACTGCAAAGAGGCAGGCTTTCTAGAATCGTGAACAACTTTCCAATTGTGAAGGGCAGCTTGGGAAGTAATATTGGCTGATGACAGATTAGTAGTTTGCCTCTTTTCTGGCACAATAAAATAAATGCCATAGTGAATGAAGAGTTTACGTGCTTAAAGGTTAAAATCAGCTGATTAGCAACCCTCTTCTGCAAAGACGTTTCAACAGGAAAAAAAAAAAACACAAAAAAATTCCAGTTGGAAATTTTGGCGATAAACTCTGCAAACTCAAGTCCAACAAAGATCACAGATGCCCACAGAAAAAGATGTGAGAGGCAGTGTCACATTCAAGGAAAAAGTCGGTTGTTGTTTGTTTTTTTTTTCTCTGTACTGAAATCAAAATACTTAAAATACAAGTGGACAAATTGACAAAACAGAACCACAACATTTAATGTAGAATAGAGTGCACTGAGCTAGATGCATGGATATTTAAATAGGCCTTGAAACCAATACCCCTTTCAAAATTAGTAAATTCACAGTTAACGGCAGTAGGCTTAGAGGTGAGAGAAGGGTCGAAGTTGTTCCAGTTGGACTTCCAGGGAGATTCTCTCTTCAAGAACATCCTGCAAAAGAAAGATTTGCTACTGACTGTCCACAGAAAATAAGAATTAAAAATTTCCTCACACAATCAAAATCTGCTTCAGTTTGAGAACTAACTTATTTTCTAGAATCTCGATAACTCCTCCCATAATCTGAATAGAAGACTGGCTGGCTAGTAATTACTTATCACTGAAAATCAGTACTTTGCTCCAAGGTGATGCCATTTAGTATTTTTTCCTTTCTTTCAAATCACCCAAACCCAAATTTGTAACCAGATGCAAACCCAACAATAATACTTTCAAATGAAGTCTAAAATGTTAAGGGGGTAAGCTCTCATCTGAATTAAGAGTATAGGAAACTCACAATTTTTTTCCCCAGTTTTCCCTCTTATGTGAATTTTATGCCCCCTGACTCTCATAAACAGTAACAAGTGAAATTCAGGCTTGAGTTTTTAAAATGGCCTAATTTCCTTCTAGACAGTATCTTATTAATTTATGTTTACACTTAGGATAATTTTTAAAAAGTATCTTGATAGTTAAAATTAGGTATCTTAGGCAAGAAAGAAGGCAGGCGAAAGACATTAAGATGATGCCTACGATAGCCCCAAAACAATGACAGCTGACCTAGATAAACAAATGACTATTGTTGCACTAATTATTAAACTGCAAGTTTTGTATTTCAGATTATTGTATTTGTTTAAAAACATTTATAATTTATAATTTTATTAAGACTTTAAGGCTGGCTTTTTCCTTCAGAAGAACACAAACCACTTCAGCTGCTCTTCTCGGTACTGCTTTTAAAGTATGTGATGACCACAATAGATACCTTAGTATTAATAACATGAGGTAAAATTTTAGTGTAGCTAAAAGCAAATCAACACGTTGAAAAATGTGCACTGTAATAGCAAAAGTGTCATTTGTCATTTCAGAAAGCTTGTTACAAATAGGTATATACTATGATCGACAAAAATAGCTAAATATTTTCTATCAATATCCTCTACTACATTTATCATTGGTTTGCAGAGATGCCTGCTATGGTGCATCACTAACATGTTGCTCTCTGAGGCTCTTCTCTAACACAGACAAAGACTAAGGAATTACCTTTAGTTGCTGCTGTAGTTCACTGTTCAATCTGGCCAAAACAGTGTTGGTTTCCTTGTTACGTCTGATTGATGCCTGAATTGCCTTCTTGTCTTTCCCCACTGATCTGAGAATATATTAGAAGTAGTGTAATAAGTAATTTTGCCACTTAGCTGAACATCTCACTTACAGTCCCCCTTCTTTAAGTGAGCGGAATCCTCTTTTCAAAAATTTTTTACTTGTAACAGTATTAAATTTTCCCTCTTCTGTGTGGCTTGATTAACCATGTTTTTTTGCATGGAAACACAGATATATACATTTCATATATGCACACATAGCTGGTTTCAAACAAAGAGCATGCAGCGCATTTTAAAAACTTGTCATGATCAACCTTCTGAAGGCCTAGCACAGCAAACCACATTCATTTACCTCCACATGACTACTGCAATAGACTACTTTCATGCTAGGACACACAGACTGCACATTTTGGACTGTTCATAGCAACCATTTAAAATTAAACACCACATCTTAATACTTCCACCACTTATTTCCAACATACTTGCAGAAGTTAAAAAGAGTTCACACTCCAAAATTCAAAATCTCTTAGAAGTCTCCCAGTAGTAGAAGCTTTGGGATGACCTCCTTTAAAAAACAAAAACTTTTAAAATTGTTGAATTAATCTAAATTAGACACACTGAAATTTTTTGCAACTCCTGGAACAGAAAGTGTGTATGCTGTTTAAATGTAAACTTTCCAGTAACAGATGTATTTATATACTTCTTGGGTTACCTAGGAATAGATGGCTGTGAAGCAAGAACAGCAGCTATGACACCTGTTTTCTGTGTATGTTCCTCAGCTTCAGGTCTTAGCTCATCTTCTGATTTTAATCTTCTACGAATAGGCTTCGGTGGTGGAGCAAGAGGGGTAGTACCTTTACCCTGAAGAGGAAAACACAGCCTATAAATTCTCTGAAACTACACTTTATTCGGATTATAACCTGGTAACTTATGTTTCACGTTCAGTTACTGAGGCAACCGAATTTACAACCCATCAGGTATTTGCTGATAGACATCTAGCTGCATTCTCATACAGTCTGGAAAAAACCTGAAGTATTAAATCCTACCACGTGGTGAAAGGCCAGTAAGTTGCTACACACTGACAAGTAACTGTGCAAGCAGAAACACCACAGTACAACTGAGTACTTGTAAACACATACAACTGAGTACTGTAAATACACAGCAACTCAGCGAACAGTTTCCCCCCAGTAATTTTATGTCTGTAACCAAATAAAAAACTACTGTTAATCAAGTTCTGAACTAAACATTTTGAACTGTTTAAAAAATTTGAAAAGTTAAAAGTATCTTAATTTTCTGCTGTCTCAAGAATAAATCTAATCGTCATCATATGCTGCTACAAAAATTCACCATACACATGCCTATTTCAAGCACCTATCGGGCCTAAGAAAACTGGGTTCAAGTGGACACGTATAAAGCTCCTGTTGCAAATCAAAACAGACATTTAATTTCAATACATCAGACAACTGTGCTCTTCTTCCAAGGGTACTTTGCATACCGCACTAGTGGGGACATTAGCAGGTGCTTTGTCTTCAACTCTTCCATCTGCTTTGGCAACTCTAAGAGAACTTGCAGATTCAGAGGGCTTTTCAACCTAAAGGAAAATAAACTGTATTTAGAAATCTGCTTCTTAACGAATATTTCATTTGGCAACAATTGGAATAAAAACAAGTCTTGATACGTGAATACAGTTAACACCTAAAACTCTAGTACAATTCTCACTTAGAAGCACAAGTCCCATGTCATGAGGCACTGTATAGCACAAAAGAGGCCGTGGCCTGATCACAAACTGCTGCGGCTGTTTCTGCTGTTACAGTACCACCATTATCTATTTGTCACTGCCAAAGGTTAATCCCTCCAATGGAACACAATGTGACTGTTCCCCATCCACCTCAATGCAAAACAATCAGCAAGCTTAACCTAAGCAGTTTTCAGTGGCAGCTTAACCTACCATAGCTGCTTTTGCAATGAGGTACATGCAGAGCACTCAAATGGGTCTGCGTCACTGACCTTCCTGAACAAGGGAAGCAAGAACATGCTGCCGACAGCTGGGAGAACTTTAAAGCACCACAGGGACTTTTGCAAGTGAAGATGCAGAAGTGTAACTTACAATCTGGATAAAAGCTATAAATTATGAAAGGAGAACAAGAAGTAATTTCTGCAATAGCAGCTAGCTATGACATTAATACTAAGGCTTCCAAACTTTTAAGTCCTATGTCTGTAGTAGGAAACAAGGTTTTGTAAACATCTTTAATGACTGAAGGATGCCAGAGCTCTATTCACTTCAGCTGTTTGTCCAACGACTTTGAAGAAAAGCAAATTAATGGAATTTTAGCAGATGTTTACAATACTTGACAGTCAACTCCTTTATTAAGGCATGATTTTAAAACTACCAGCAAGTCATTTGGAAGGCTGGCAAGAACGAGCAGAAGAAAGGTTTTGCCTGTGCTAAGTCTCAAATGCACCAACACAATTATGTTAGTGCCCACATACGCTAATAAGTATAAAAATCTTTTAAATTACAATCAAGAACTGAGACGACAACAATTCATTCTGCCTAGGTGTTTGGCAATTACTAAGTAAGTGCTGCAGTGTGCAATGTAATTGCCTTCTAGCAATGGCTTGAGATATCATAAAAAACCAAAACAGAACAAAAAACCCAACGAACAACAATCCACTGTCAGAAAACAGCAGAAATAGGTTTTAACCAAGTCTCATAACTGTTGGTGGTGTTAAAGAAATTGACAAGGATCTTCTTTTCTACTCACCTGCAAGACTTCTGAGTGCGTTTCAATTTCATCTTCTTCCTCTTTGTTTACACCTGAAACAGCAAATGCCTCAAACTGGCTGAAGTCTGCAAAATTTGGCTGTTCTGGTATTTGTTGAGGTGAGGTACTGGTATGAGCTATTAGGCCTTCAGCATCCACTGGGCGATGCACATGAGGACCTGCGCCCTGCAATAAAATAACAAAAACATTTGGGGACAGAATGTTAAAGATTATTTGCCTTTTTAGTGGACAAAAATTTATGTCCTATCAGTAGGACAATGCGTATCTCATGCAAGACATACATGGAGAAATATTCAAGAGAAAAGGAAGTTCAGATACGCTATTATCCAGGGACCAAAAAAGGGTAATGTAGCACTAGCTAGACTCCTTGAACAATAGTTCTCTGCTGTGACAGAGCCAGTTGGGCTCTGGGGACCCGATACAGACTATTCTTTTTTGTCTAGTTTCATAGGGAAACATGTTTATGTAATCTTATGTCTGTCCTTGTACCCTCCTTTCATCCCTTCAGATAACTTCTGAACTCTTGTAGATAATTTCTGAATCACTGACTGACTTCAATTGCTGGTAACTCAGATTCTAACAAGCAGCTGCTGGTGAGAAACAACTGAAAAGAAATTTTATGTGTCCCATGTTAGATCTGTGAAGGATTCAGCAGGCTGAGACCAAAAACAACCCTTTTCAAGATGTGCTTTCTACCAAATCAGCTAACTGAAATCACTCAGACTGGGACTGAAAAGATCACCAAGTCTGTGACAAGTGAAGAACTGGAATCACTCCTTTTGGGAGCAGGCATGTTACATAAAACTCTACCCTGTGCCACACAAAGAGAAGACAAATCCTTATTTTGCAAAACTTTGGAAGATGGCTCTTGCAGTCTTTGTTATGGCCTATGCACTACAGAGGAATAGATAATGAAATGTGAAAGGATAACTTTTCTCTCCTTCCTACAATTCAGAGCTCCAGAGCCACTCATTCTTCCTCAATATCTATTCTCTATCTGCTTCCACTAGAAGCACATTTTTATTCAGGAAGTGCTAACATTTGGCTATAGTCTAGGTTCTGCCATCATTCACATTCTGGTGCTTTCAATAATATATCAAGCAATGATACTCATTTTAGAAATACATTAAAATTCAGTTATATAAAAATAATGCACTGAGTTAGAATATGATTTTTCAGAAGTGACATCACCTGTGAAGGCTGTGGTCTTGGAGGCACTGCAGGGGGATAGGCAACAACTCCAGCCTGTTGCTGTCCTGTAAAAGACGCATCACATTTGGCCAAGATTGTTACTTTGTACATTACAGTGCTATCAGATTTTCTTAACTGTCAACACGAAGAAATGTTGCATTTTGCCCACATATTAACCTGTCAGATTGGGGCTCATAATTGTAATGTCACCTCCTTTCAAACTGGCAAACAGACAAAAGCAGGATTAATCAGAACACAGATCTTGTCCTTGCCTTTGTTCTAGCTCAAAGTACAGACATGGTCATACTTTTCTGGTCCTAGTATCTTAGTATTTTTTTTCTTTTTTTACCCTCTTTATAAGCTCTTAATATTTTCTCATACTTTGTGATCCTGAACTTAAACGTACTGACAAGTCTGAAGTCCAATAAAACTCCTTAAGCAGAACAGCAGAAGAGACCTTTAATCATTTCCTCTGAAGTCAAATACTAAATACCCATCTCTAATACATCTGATTCCAAAAAGACTCCCCTTGAAAATTTACTGGCAGGTGCAATTCATTGGATGTGGGTATACAACCAGAATATTCTTTCCTGACTTTGCTTCCCACATTCATCCAAAAAAGTAGAATGCCAGAATTCAGAACTGACTTCTAAATTAGCTACTTAAGTAAAGTGCAATATAAATTTTAATACAAACAATACAGCAAGAGTGACAACATTTTCAACTTTTTTTATTCAGAAGCGCTGCTTTAAAAACCAACACTCTAAATTGCTCTTGTGAGAAAAAAACAGTGTCTGCTTCAGGAATACATGTGCTGAAAAATAATATACACTCAGAACACAGCATATGTACCTGGGGTAACTGAAAAGGATCTGTTCATATCTAAAGATGACGACCGAGAATGAGAAGCATGAGGCCTTGGAGGGGGTGGTGGTGGTGCAGTGTTATCTGGAGATGTTCCTGAATGTGATCTGCAAAATACATAAGCTTCTGTATTGATTTTAGGTGGCTACAACACAACTAAAAATCAGAAGTTCTTCAAAGCATGCAATTAAAAAACAAGTTTGACAGAGGTAAAAAAAAACCTGACTGCCATTGATTTTCAAGATTGCCAAATTAGTTTTAAACTTTCAGTATTCTTTGATTTTACTACTGTTTTTATATTTCCATTTACTTAAATAGCCCTTATCCAAATTATTCTTATATTATCACATGTAACTCATCTTTGGGACACCAACAGCTTGACACACATCCCAAACAATGATAGTTCAGGAACAGAGAATGCTAAATATGGTAATTCCATCTAGATGGTAGTCACTATAATTTTTAAGATGTAGCCAAGATCCTGTTTAGGTTAAATGGGGTTAAGTTCAATTTCATTAAAGAAGAATATTGGGTTTCGGTTGGACCTGCCTCCACGTATATTGAGCTCAAGAAGTATCTCAGTGTATGAGACAGCAATTTAATTCTCTGCCTGAAAATTTCCAAATCTATATACTTGGCAGAATCTTCAGAAATTTTGAGTCATTCTTAGGTAGGATCACCATCTAGTGGATACCTGTTGCAAATTCATGGAGAACACATGCAGAAAGGATAGCAGGATAAATTACTGCACTAAGTGCCATTTAAGTGGGATTTATCGTATACGAAATTTTTGTACAATTTCCTTTTAAAAAGTTTGTAGAAGCTTCCTAACTAGTCTAATTTGAACAAGACCGATTTACTGAATCACTGACATGAATACAGCTGCTTTTTTGTTCAACTTGTGATAAAATCTTTTCTATGACTGACTGACCTCTGCAACATTCTTCTATAACTATTGTAAGATGTAAACTAGGAGAGGGTAAAAGGTACCCAAGTTTCACACAAAACCTGGAATTCCTGAATGTTTAAGTCCAGACCAAAAACGGAGTTATCACAATAGAAAAGTTTATTTTCTTAATATATTCTCTATGGCAATGCTTCTGTAACACTGTGTAACTCTCCAGCTGATGAAATGAAAATCTAATTATACTGACTCCTTGGGTCATCCCTCTAGCTAGTATAGTAAAAAAACCACAAGTAGAATTTTAAAATAGGAGAAAGTGGTTTAAGGACAATTCTGAAGTATCATTATCTGATACAGCCTTGTCAGTTTTTGCTTTTTGAAAATACAAAGTAGTCTTGACTACTGGTAGGATTAAGGACAATGTCATCTCTATACAAAATTGCAATAGGTAGAAGAGAAGCCAGTGGAAGGAAGCAAAAGAGTAAGTGGGACAACAAATTTCCTGTGTGCATACTGCCACAACTACCAGGTCAGGACAGAAGCTCCCAGTGCCGTAACGTGGGAACTCATCAGGAAGCTTCACTCATCTGCACAAGTTCAGCAAGAGAACCCAACCCAAAGTCAAAGAGGAAAAGAGCATGTTGAAATCATCATGTTGATAGTGTAAAAACATACATAAAAGCATGACAGAATCACATTTTCCATTAAGTAACAATGGAGGAAAGAATTTTCCAAGCTGCTGTACTGACAGGCAAATGGAAACCTTTCTTTGCTATGGAAGTCACCCTAATTATTTTTGTTTTGAAACTTACCTCTGAAACTGATTTAAAGATGGTTAATGGCGTAGCTGGTTTTAATCCTATTCAGGCAGATTTAATGGGAACAATTAGCACCAGCTAGTACAGCATATTCTCTTATGTGAAATAATGCAGTTGTTGGTTTTGTGCTTGCACAGCTTTCTTCAATCCCTTAATTTACACTGGGCCTATCGTCTTCTCTCGCACCCAGTTTTAAAGACACAGAAAGGCACAGGAATCATGTCTGGGCATAGAGCAGGCAACAGGGGATACACATCATAAAGTCACCCCAAGACACTGCTCTTTATTTTATATAGATCCATTATTAAGAGATTGAATCACTGCCATGGTATTCCTAGTTTGTGCTTAATTCTTCTTTTAGGCTACAGTGTCATAAGGTTCTTCTCCAATAATACCTACTGGATATTTTTAAAAATACAAAAAATTGGTTTCAAGTAACAGCATGGTCTCATGTACTTACATTGCCTTGTGTTTAAGAGGAAAGTATTAAGATTTCCAACTGAACATGGAGCTTCACATGGAGCACTTGACTGGCCAATCTCAAACAAATTTTTAGACAACTTTCCTTTTTTAATTTTCACTTTACACACTAACAAAAGCAACATACATTGTTAATGCATTAGAAAACAGACTGTCTCCAGATTCCTGAGTGTTAAAGTAAGGAATCTATTTTGCCACCATTTTATAAGATAGTTGTCAAATAACCAGGAGCTGAGAACAGGCTTCTTTAAACAACTTCCACTTATTTTTTTCAGTTGCTACTCTACTGACCGTTGCCGTGTTACAGCATTTCCAATTTGCTCTGGATCTGAAGTGTAAGAGTCCGAACTGCTGTAACCATCTGCTGGGAAAGAAAGTACAGTTTCATATTTGCTTTGCATCATTAGCATACCCTAACACATAGAAGTAACAAATAATTTCAAATACTCAATTTGTATTGTTAAAGAAAGGTGTATGTCCTTGTATTGCTTCCCTCTAAGGTATCATCTGGTCAAGATTCAAAATCCTCGAGTCTGAATAATCGAAGGATGCAATATAAACCAACTCCACTCACCCAACACTATCAATTGTTGGTTACTACTGGCATATACTGAAGAATAAACAATGACAGTAACATTGTATTTAAAATAAAAAAATCTAAGTTTTAGAAACAATAATTTTTAAACACTTGATTCCATCACTTCAACAATCTAGTGAACAAGAGTAAGGGACATCCAAGGGAAAAAAAGCAAGGGGTAGTAAGTGCTGAAGGAATTGTCACCAGCCTTAGAAACCAGAAAAAGGACAGGGTATGTACAGTACATAGATTAACACACAAATTAAGCTACACTCAGATAAGGAAAAGAGAGCATCAAAAGGCTCTCGAACTTAGATCCTGTACACAGTAGTAGTTCCACATTAAAAGACCATGTTTGCTCATTCTTTCTTTTGCACCAGAAAACTGCTTAGCGAAAACAGAACTCTGCTTGAAAAGTAAAACTCAGACATGGTCAGGACACTGGTCAGAACGAAGTGTGCCACTGAAACATACTTCAAGAGAAAAGCAAAACACATTGCAAGAAGGTACTTTCTAAATTCCTCCTGCATTACAAACCAACCACAATACTTCTAGTCTTAATAATGCAAAGGACTTAAAATAATGAGTTCTTTAAACTTTATTTTTACTGAAGAAAAGTTCCTAGCTTGAAGGAAAAAAAAAAAAAAAGAATCTCAGAAAGACTCCAGAGATTCATTCAAGCTACATATAATCTTGGACCTCTCTCAGTATTAGACAAGTAGACTAATCAAATCAAAATAATGCAACATGCTTTGGACACGAGAGATACTGAAAACTGAAAAAGCTATTAGAAAGAAATAAACAGTTGAAAAGCTGTACTAAAAATGGAATGTAGAAATTTGTTACATTTTCTTAGCAGCTAAACCAGATGAGAATTGCCTGAAAATTTCATGGTCAGCACATTTTCACTCTTTAGAAAACATGTTGTTACATGGTTCTGAAGAAGAACAATTAAATGCTACTTAGTCAATTCCACTTTATGTACATTAAATTTTTCATTCTAAGATTAAAAGAGAAAAAGGGAAGATGGAAAAGAGCTCACAAAAACGAACTTTCTTGAGCACATAGGGTAGGAAAACAACTCCAGTGACATCAGTAGAACTTTCTTAATTACTACTTCTAATACATACTTTATATCAGAAATGTTTCTGTTCTTAGGATAAGTTTATCTCATTTTAGAGCCGCTACTATCCAGCCAGTTTTCATTCACTGAGGGATTTATCAGATTTACATTTTGTGTAATGTAAGAAATGAGATCAGAAAGCACTTTGATACTTACTAACTGTATTTCCAGCTGTAAATTTTACAGATGAACTCATTTTATTTTCTTCTGGGAGATCTGATGGTTTCACAAGTAGTGGGCTAGTAGGGTTAGCATGATCTAGATGGAAAAACAAATCTAGATAAATGAACTTATTCAAACTAGCCTTTATTCCTGGCGCCAAAGCTTTACATTGGTTTTCTGCTCTTATCTAAGTGCTGCACTCAAGACTAAAATTGGTGTATTTTAACTAAGAAATAACACTATTACAGTGTAAAACTTCAATTTCTCAGCATTAAGAGCTGTGAATCTTCACCTATTTACAAGGCCAAAGAAATGTGTTGTTGATACTATTTCTTCTCTTATGCTGAAGACTCTGCATGAGTTCCATGACTTCAGGAAATACTGGCACAGAACTGTAAATTAAAGTCCCTTTATTCCTCAAGAAAATTTATCAAACCACCTTGCTTATTATTGACCAGAGTATTAAAAAAAGGCCTGCCAATGCTTCCAATAATAAATTCAGTATTTCTGACCACAGTAGAACAAGCTTTATGAATGCAGGCTATGATCTCCATGTTGAGCCTCCTTCAGTATTTAACAAGATAACCCAGACATTCTCCTGGAGGTCCAAATCCAATCTTTATCATGATGCTCCTAAACTACTCCCCAAGAAACAATCTCCTAGAGATGATAAAATGCTCACTGTAGCAAATGGCCAATTCAAGCTCTGCACTTATCTAAACAGCAATTCTTAACTCAGAGCACCTCAGTAATGATGCTTTTTACAACTCCAGATATATTCATCTTTGGTGAAGAAACAAAGTAAGTATGTTCAAGGAAGTAAAGCCAACTCTAATTGTACAAAATTTCCCAAATTAGCAAGAGAAAAATATCCTACCACTTCCAGTTCTTTTCAGCTCCATTTCCTGCATGTGGATTTTGCTTGGAGTCATTCTTATAGGAACTGGATGCACAATTGCAGTATCCTGAGGAAGAGATCACAGTTGGGTTATGTTAACCTAGTTTAAATCACTCTATTAGGAGTCTCTGACACCATGTGAAATGTCAATTCTAAACAAAATTTCACAGATTTAGTTTATTTGCACAGTTCCAGGGAATTGAATACACCCATAAAAGCAAAGCTCTCTAAGCTGTAGTCTCTGTAATGATAACTTAGCTACTTTAAAAGGGCACTAGAATATGTTTCTATAGATAACTTCAAGTAGGACCTGAATTTTACCAGCTTTCCACCATTTTTGGCATATAAGACATCTGGTACTTTGAGTACGTCTTCAAAATAAAATTACAATTTAAATACTGACTCCTCAACTTTACTTATGATGCCTCAGAAAATAATGGCCTCTCTAAACAGTATGAGTAATGCCTGATGAAATATGACTTTGTAGTAATTTCAGGTATTTTTCTGAGTCTTTACAACTGCAAAAATCTTCTAAACTTCAGTATAATAAGCCCTATGGAATATACCTCTAGACAGGCATTGGCCTTACACTTAGGCATTTGTCGTTCAGACCAGGGGCTCCATTTAAAGTATTTTACTTTATAGACAATCCTTTCCATTTGGTTTGGAGACTGACTGCAGACATCTTAAAAAAATAATCTCAAAACTCAGAAGTAGCCTAAAAATACTGAGTGGCTCCTCATGGCTGTCTGAGGGTTTTTTACTGTCATCTGTATTCAGAATATACGAATGGGTAAGACCATGACAGCACAAGAACACTCCCAGATTATATTCTATCCTAGAAATAACAAGAAGTTTCAAAACTATCCTTGTATCAGAAATTTAATCTGTTCTGACTACTCAAGTAGATCAATTTCACTAGGTGTAATACATCTACATTGGTATTTTCTGAAACCATTTCAATGACTTACACTACCCGTGTTGCAAACAAACTTAAAACCACTTTCTAGTCACAGCTCAAACACTCTTGTTGCAGGCAGCTTTTAGGAATAGTTACCACTTTAAAATACACTGCTTTTTTTCCCCCCCTCTGTAAGGAGATTATCATGCAAAGATCACTTCTGCTGTGGCTACTTCAGACCTCTGCTGTACTCCAACGTGCAGCTCTACAGAAGCCATGCCTCAAATAGTTAAATGGATTTTATATAATGCATTAATTTACATCATTAACCTAATTTTACATAAAACAACATGTTACCAACTTTGACTTACAAAAGGCATATTATGCTCCCATACTAAGGGATAAATGTACTGTTTTACTCTTTCCACTTATTTTTTACATCCAAAGCAGCTGTTTTTTCAACTAAAAAAGAATTGGTCTCTGAATTTACTCTTTAGATAGTTATTAACAACTGCTCGAGAAAGCTGATTTTCTCTCCTCTGGGGAAGCAGCTGTTCCATAAGTCACTTCTATGCATCACTACTGAAAATGCTAAAACAAAAGTTTGCCTTCAGCTAACTGAAAATTTGTCATCATTTGTTCTTATCTTATTAAGGAAAACAAAGACTCTTACCCCAAAATCTGTTACCTTAGCAAGTATCAAAGATGCTCACCATTCTTTTCTAAACTATTAGCATCTCAAGAAAAGGACTCAAGAATCTGATTGGCCAGAAAGAATTTTGCATTCTCAGTGAATTTCTCTTTATACATACACACAAACATATACTCTATACAAGAGTTTTTCATATACCATCACTGCTCTACTTTTTAGACTATCAACATACGAAAAAATTCAAACCTCAAATTTCTGTCATTTGCTAATTATGTGTGAAAATAAATTACTGTCTTATTGTGGAAACAAGACAGTGATAGCTCTTTACTGTCAAGCAATTATATACAGTAAGTAACAACTATAAACTGATTTACATCATGTTTGCCTCATTACAACATAAAAATACAGTATACTTAAAACAAAAACAATCTCAGATTAAAGAGGGCTGGTTTTTGCTTTAGTAGGACATTTTCACTTGTTTTGAAAGTTTACTAAAGGTTAATTCTGAGCATGGGGAACAGTGCAGTGTGAATTCTAGCTTTCAGCATCTAGAAATGCTATGTCTACACGAACATCAGAGTTAACCTTGACACTGGAGTTCTGATGTATTGAAAATGTATGTATATCTATGTATTATATCTTTTCAGAAGTGACAGGTTTAATACTAAAAGCAGTTACATGTGTATTATGTACAACTATTATATTTTGTTACAGAATCAAATGGACACTAACACTGTAATTAATTAAATTAAAATGGACACTCAGTGGTAATTAAGACTGTAAAAAAAGCAGGATGAAAGCAGCAGCTAAATACTGCATTTCTAATGCATTTCAGAACTGCTTTAAAGTTTTACATGCTGTAAAGCTCAAAAGCAGCAGAACTTGAAACACTGTAGCGTATTTCTGGCTCCCAAACTTGGCAAGATACTTAACTACATAATCCTTCGGAGCACTCCTCACTGAGTAAAGCCTTAGAACACCACAAGTTTAGCTGGAGAAATACTGAAAGCCTTATTAATAAGTAACTTGATAAAAACATTTGGAATATGAAATACCACACCCATTAAAGCCCAGTAGCTTTTTTTCACAGAAGTTGGCACTGTTTTTGTGCAAATCAGGCTCTGCAACTTGAAAAAACCAAAACAACACCGAAGACAAAATCTACAGCAGAACTGGTTTATCATAGGGAGTGGCCCTTGCATCGACTTATACGTTTTTTCAAAAAACCATTATGTTTAAATTATGTATGACAGATTTTGACAGCAGTGTTGTATTAGGTCAAAACCAACAGGAAAAAAGTATACTTTGCAATCAGAGATTAAACATGAGCAGTACTAGAAAATTTATGCTCCGAAAATAAGCAAACAAGCTGAGAAGCCTGCCACCATTCCCCAAAAAGCAGTCCATGGAATCATGCATAACAGCTAAATACAATGAATGGAAATTCAGTGTTAATAAAATTAATTTCAAACAAGCAAGCTAAGTGATTGACTTACAGGATCAGCTGGTGCAATGTTAGAATCAAATTGGGTCAGAGTTTGTGAGCTTGAAGAGCGTTCGCTAAATGTCTCCCACTGCTGAACAGACAGAGGAGAGAAGTCAGCATGATGAGGAAGATGGGAGTAAAAGATCACTGAGGAGATTTAGCATAGTAGTTCAGAGGTTGCACTAGAAAGTACTGTATTTGCACAGCAGAGTACTTCACTTGGGAAGCACACTAATATATATGAAGTATTTCTATTTCAGTCTGAGATTGTTGTGGAACCAACTTTGTTATCTGTAAATATTAATCTTTACATTCAGATTTTATAATGAAGATACAGGTGCACAGGCAACCCAGAAGTACCTTCAGAGTCCATGCTTGCCAATGAACATCATACAAGTAAAAAAACTGGTTAAGCTATTCATATACTCTAAAAAAAATAAAAAAAAAAAATCAGAGACACGTGTGCATTTGTAGTCATAAAATCCACAGAAAGGTTCCTCAGCTTTGTAGTTGCCAAGTTTCAAATATATTTGGTAAAGGCTGGTTTTCTTACAAAATCCCAGACAAATGAACACTGAGCAGAGTACTCCAATCACACCAGTTTAGCTTCCCAGTGCAACCCCCAAGAAGTGATTCTAAGCTGTAAAAGAGCATTTTCACAAGTCTAAATCACTGACAAGGCAAAGAATTAAATTCAAATATACTGTTGACTGCTAAAAGCAAGTAAGTTAATCTCTCAACAAGTTTATAAGATATGGGCATGCTGTATCAATATACGGCTGTCAAGAATCCTCATGCAAACTGAGTCAAGTTACAGCCACAAGTGGATCAACAAAGCACTGAAGTACATTAAATTAGTCTGTGATCTGGAAACCAGATTAAAAAACACACCAGGAATGCTAAACTTGTTATATTTTGGTAAAATAACAAGTAAATACTAAGCAAGTTTCAAACACTACAAATACAAGTTTCAAAAATTAAAAATAAAAAAAAATTTAGTGCTCAGAAAATTTGACAAAAATTATGTTAGTTATAGCTGTGGAAACAACTTGAGTATTTGACTCTATGACCCTTGTGGATCCTTTCGAAATCAGAATATTCTGTGTGTGATATTCTTGTCCCATCTCTATAGGTAAATAAATCTAAATGATTACAGAAGATATAGGACAAACTGTATGGTGTTAGTCAACCTAAGCTCATGTTCTCCTCGTGCAGGAAACTATATTCACTGAACACCCTGCATGTGAACCAAGTCTAAACCAGTTATTTCAGAAATAACTTCTTAAAGAAATTCCTAAATAACTGTTTACAATCAGATAAAATGAAATTCAGAAAAATATTAACTAATTTTGTAATTGCTGTCGTGTGTGGTAAAACTTACAGAGAAAGAGCCTTATCTCCTCATTTCAAACTTTAAATTAGGGTAAAGATTATGGAATTCTATTCATGTGGCAGCGCGTTTTTTTTCTTGTTGTGGTTTTCTGTTGGTTTGAGGTTTTTGTTTGTTTTTATTTGTTTTTAACATAGAAAACTACCCTCTTTATGGACAGAATCTCACAAAACCTTTTTAGTAAGGATTCCCAACTGCTCTGTTCCTGTTTAATACTCCCTGTATTAAACAGTTCATCTCTGTGTCACTCCACTCCTTCATGAAGAGGCAGCATTGCAAGTAGTTTAGAGCTATACAAACCTGTTAGTGAGCCAGTTTTTACTAAGTCAGAAATGTAATGGCCAAGTTCTGCCAGCCTTTCTCCTGATTGAGATTTCTCCTTTTGCATTTGCACAGCTGCTCATTTTCATGAAACATATTAATATTTATTTTAGGTCTACCACTACCCTTTTAAGCTTGATTTGGCCAGTGGCTCCACAGTTACTACTGAGACTGGCAAACAGACCATTTGATTACAGAAATACTGTTAATTTTTAAAAAACTCCACAGGGCATACAGCACTTAGGTTACAGTTAAGATAAATGGTAAAATATTATTTGTTACAGATGGATGGTTAATCTATCTTACTGTATTGCTCTGAAGCCAAACTGCAGGTACCTTTATTACTTGTCCTTGGGCTCCCTAGCTGGACACAGATAAACTCCAACACCTCCTGACCGCTCTAGGAAATACGCTGTTGTGCTCCATCCTGAAATACTACCACAAGCCAGCTACTGCTAATTCCCTGGTTAACAGAAAGCTAAATATATTAAAGAAGCTACTCTACTGCATCTCAAACTCTGCAAAATTTAAAAGCATTTACAAGGTAAAACCCATGTTAGCTAAAGCAAAAGTATTTGTCTTCTAGAATTGCAAAAATTACTTTCAAAAGGTTAATTACTAGAAACCAAAACTCACAGCAACCTGAACCATTAAGAATAGAACACCAAGACATTTGAAACAAGGTGTAACAGTTGTTAACTTAAAAGCAAATCTCCATATCTGCGTTTAAGCTAATATGATGACTGCATGACACTAGACAGTTTTCAACAAAAAATTTGTAGTAGGCTTTTCAATTATTTTAAGCTTCCAGAACTAAGTGCTCAGCCTTGAGAACTGGATGGAAAAGACATCTGAAGTGAGAAAGAAGTGATGAGTGAAGAGATGAGAATGGGAAGCATGTAGTATCCAAACTTAGGTAGACTTTCATGGTGCTCTTTATTCTGAAGTTTTAAACTGATGCCTTGATCTATACCTGGGAGCCTCCAGTAACTGAGCCTGGCAACTGCATTCTATAAATCAACTATGAGCTAGAAAGAACAGAGTAACCAACAGTTTTGAGACTAACAGGATGAGACTGCCTGGAAGGACAGATAATCAAAAGATGCAGAGCTTTTAGAAACAATTCATTTGTTGATGACACTTATAAGAGGCTGAAAGAGGAAACAATTGAACTGGTGCCTGCAGCAATACCAGAAATTTTTTCATGGAATTAGAACCTTGAGGACTTTGACCTGACTCATGCTGAAAAGAAAATGCTGAGAAGAAAGAAACATGCACAGCAACACATCTGAAAAATCAGAAATTCCTTTGTGTTAAAACAAAAACCGAAACATTTAGTTTAACTCTTATTTTAGTATAGTTAGTATCCGGTAGTATAGCTACTGTGACCACTTTTCAAAAGCTCTTAAGTTTTAGTAGACTTTCAAAAAGAAAATACCACCTTATCTATGTGAGGGGACAGTCAGTTTCATGAGACAAGATTCTGGCTGACAGAATTGTAACTCACTTCGTTCCACTAGTGGAATTATCCTATTCAATTGGTTTGAGTTGCATTAGACACTGAAGGAATCTGTTCAATTATGATGCAGGCTACCAAATGATCAGCTTAGTAAATCTTTACTGAAAACACAAGAGAATGTATCTATGCAAATTTTAATACAGATGCAGACATTTACAGCTTTTTAGCAACAACTGAATGAGTATCTGCTCCACCTCTCTCTTAAAACACAGCTTCCTACCAGCAGTCTGAGTCACTCTGTCAAATAGAACAGCTAAGAATCACTAAATAATTTCCAACATTTTTTTATTTGGTAAGGATATGACTATGAGGCTAGCATCTGCTCTTACGAGGAACAGCAGATTTTAGAAAGCCCTTCCCTCCTGAGAAATGAAGGAAGATTCCTCTGCTCCTAACTGTAATCCTAAAAATGTGCTTATTTTCTGCTTCATGCTGACTTCCCTTTTGTTTGTCTAAATCTTTTACTACTAGTTTTCTATTCATTTGAAGTTTAACGAAGAAAGGAAAAAAGCCACAAAAAGCTCTTTTAATACAAGGTAAGACTCAGCTACTGACAGAACTATCTTACATGTTGAAACACGTTTTCAATTCTTACTGAGTCCCAGATAATCAAAAATAGTTTTCCAAAAACAATTTCATTATTTTTCTCCCCTCATAATGAAAAGTAAGCCTACATCATCTTTGTATATGGCTGCAGTCAGAAACTCATTGGAGGATCTGAAGTAGCTCTTAAATAAAACATGGGTTTATTCTAAGTCAGAGGCAAAAATGTTAGAACAACAAGAAAAATCTACGAATCAATCCCTTACAGGCCTTTTAAGCAATGGATATTTGTGGGGAAAAAAGTAATGCAAAAAATACTGTTTGCTAACTTTACTTTCAAATTCTGACGAAATACAGCTTATACAGCAAATATGTATGCTTAAGGATGATGAAGCAGAAATACATTAACAGTAAAAATTTAAGATTTAAATAAATTTAGCCAATGGCTGGCTCAATTCAACTCTGAGTCTCTGCTTCTGAAACAAACCCAGGGCTATGACTTTTCTCTATTACTGGTGGTATTTCAGGCTAAAATCACCTCCAGAAATAAGTCTCAATGTCCAGATATGTCAGAAACTTATTCTGTAGTTTAGCAAAAGTGTTTGCTTAAAAAGTTCTTCAGAGGTAACAAAAAAACCCCAACCAAAAATATAACCTAAATGAAAAAAAATCAGGAATTAATTCAACTTTTCAAAAACAGGCTATGAGATAATTTTGTGATTAATATAAAGCTTAATTACCATTAATGACAACATTTTAAATAGGAGCTCATCTCACAGTGAGACAGAAAAATCAGAATGAGAATATATTTTTTACATTTTAAAACAGAACCTTCTTGTGTCTATTGTCCTGCTAACTGTTTCACGATTTGCGATCAACAATTCACTTATGACAAATTATGGATGCATACAAAATTTAGTTATTGACTGACAATGAAATAACTCTTAGATAAAAGTGCTAACCTCACTGCTCTGATTCAATTCTGGCCAGGTCTGGTTTAGCGATGGCATTGATGGAGACTTGCTTGGAGGTGCTTCTGCTGGAGAGCCAGAGTAACCTACCTCACCAGTCTGTTCCCCAACTTCTGAAACGACAGGAATAACTATAAACAAAAATCATAAACTGCATTCAGGTTATTTTTAGAAGAGTTGCTCACATCTCATGGAAAGTGCAAAGTACCCTTTGTTTTCATCTTTTTCAAGTAAATACTTAGCAGCAGACAAAACCCAAAAACCTCAACAACTCTCATTAAGTTAAATACCCCGTTTATCAGGTACTACTCTTATTTTAAGGACTTTTCTAAAAATTAGACTTTGAAGATTACTCTGTACCATGCTATCTCCCAAGCTAAAGCTAAAAAGCTTAAATAGCTTTTTCAGATTTTGATTACATAAAGAATTAAACAGTTTTTCCTACAGTATGAGAAAATAACTTTTATTTTGTTAACTAATGTTTATTACATCATATCCTGCACTGAGCATTTCATCTTACAGAACAAAATACTTCGTTGTATGAAAAGTCAGAGCAAAACCAGTATCTCAATGCAAACACAAAAAAAATTACAAAAACAGATTAAGAAAACCATTCCCTTAGATTAGTCCCCAAAGAATATTAGTTTCAAGCCTCCTTACTAGAACAATGGTGTTTCCATTCACATTTTACAAATTGAGCAAGTCTAGTAGCTGTCACATTGCAATGGTCCTTTGGCACTGTTTAGTTTTCTTTCAAAGTATATCTCAACAGCAGATTAAGCATTCTGCTTAATACAGCAAAATCCTGCTTACAATGTCTCCTATTCTAGATATCACAATGCAAGCTAAAGCAAGGCACTGAGAGCCTCAAAAAAACTGAAAGTTCCGATTACAACTGTTCAGCGTATAAGGAACAGTTGAGTGACTGATAAGTAGCTAGACATATTAACATGATGTCAGCAGTCCACAGAATTAAAACTCTGAACAAGACAAAATACTAAACAAGAAAAAAATGGTTTAATTAAATTATCATTAAAAAGGAAGGCTTCATGGGTACGTGATTGAAGATGAAGAAGAATAGTTCGCACAAGAATATGCTGTACCAAAACTTGACTGAAATTTACAAAATGGATTGGTTTCAGGTTCCTAAAGAGCTGAACTCTGCAGCCTTCTCTTCTGTAAGACAAGCCAATATTCTGCCTGTTAATTTTCATTCAGAAGAAGCTAATAACAAATTCAATGTCAAATTGAACTGAAAACCATTGAATACTTGAATAGTCAGAGGTGACCACCTGTACTTCTGAAAACTAACAACCCATTATTGTCTCCAAAGAGCTGCCAGGGACAGCAAGAGGCACAGCCAAAACACTGAAGTCCAAAGAGAAATTAATTGTGCCACCTTGAGGTCAGGGGTGACTGAGGTGCTACTACCAAGAAAAAAGCCACACACAGAAAACGGTAACTCATCAGAATCTCAAAGGTCACGTAAACTTCCTTTAAATAGCCAGACATGAGGCTGTTTCCATAACGTTTCCATAACGTTTCCAAAATTATGCCCAGCTTTCCTTTAGGGAAAGCAATAAAAATAGGTTACATTGAGGTGTCAAAGTCACCAAGTAGTCAAGCTGACATGCTGTGGTCATTGCACACATAATAATATTCTAAGTCCAAAATATACCAGTGGAAATATTTTGGAAATACATATTGCATGTTAACTGCTCTGAAGTGTAATAAGAATAAAAATTTTCTATTAAGTTAAAAACCTCAAAATTCTCATTTCACTGGTGGTACTCTAGATAACTGAACTAACTTCCAGTGTCAAACATGAAGTCAAAAGATAAGGCTGAAAGTTGTTGTGGATAGACTACATAGCTACCTGCAATTCAAAGAATTCTGCAAATACCTCCACAAAACATGCATAAAACATTCTATGGAAAACTTTAAGGGTTAAAGTAGTTGTGTAAGACATAAGGCATGGCAGATTCTTTTTCTTACAAAGAAATGGCATTGTGGCAGCAATCCAAACAAAAATTCACAGAAAAGCAAAACTTGCTTTTCAGCTTTTGTAAAGGTTGGTAGCTTTTATTAACTGAGATAAAACTGAGTTTGGAGGAATTACAATTCTGTAGAGAGGTACTGCTGTACTAGAAAAATAACCAACTGTACAAATGCTTAATTATACAATAAGTCTGTGCCATGTGAGAGAAATACATATCTGTAGTCATGAAACCCGATGTAAAGCAAGACCATATCTCAAACAGGTTTGGAACACCTGCAGCTGGTCACATACTGGATTCACAGGGGCTGATGAGGGAGAGGCTGCCAGAGCAGCTCAGGAGACTTCTTCCTCTCCTGTCTGAACACAGCCAGAGGGTGCAGGGAGCTCTCTGTTACTCCTTCTGCTGGCCACTAGTTCAAAAGTCAAAATGGAAAAAAGCAGCACTTTTCAAGTGCACAGGAATAGTGAGTGCAGAAGATTAATGGGAAACTTTCTAACAAAATAACAGGATTAATAATGGCACTGTTAACACTTTTGAAATAAAGTTTCCAATCTTACACACTGGTTTAAAAGACATTCAAGCAATTCATTGTAGATGGGATGCAGTCTGTAGTTGGCTCCAATCTGTGGGACGGATGGAGACGAGAGATCTCTGAAGTCGGGTCTTAGAGCATGAGGTTTATTGCTCAGGGCTTGGGTATAGTGGGCCTGCTTAAAGCAGCCAGCCGCTGCTAGAAGCAGGCCAGAAAGCGTGAAGCAAAGGAGAGAGAGGGTAGAGAGCTAAGACAGCGAGGTACAAGAGAGTATGTAAGAGATGTAAGAGAGCTAAGAGAGTAAAGAGAGCGAGCTTCCCGTTTACAATACAATAAATTGTCTTCTGTGTTGAATATTCTAATTTTCATCAACCAATCTAGTACAAGATACAAATCCTATAGCATTTACATACAGCCTATAAGAATCATTGCATTACCATACTACGTTATATTTTAAACCCCAAAAACTACTCTTTGGACCCCTTCTGCCAAGCTAGCAGGGTCTGCTTTAACCCTTGGACCCTTGTGCTAGCAGAAGGTATTGTTCAATCAAAGGGGATTACCTTCAGTCGGCCATAGCATTGTTTTCCAGTTGTTCAGTGACTAAGGCCTGGTATCTCAAAGTATGCTTTCATTTCAATGTCACTTATAGTTTCCATATTCTCAGCATCTTTTGCAGGCAATCATACCTATAAGGCTTTCCTCTTCAATTCCATCTTTCCCAACAATTCACCATCTTCAACAGTTTGACTGTACATTATTCATACTGAGGCATGTCAGCAGAAGATCATCAACCATTTCTTTCTTTGACAGTTTTATCCCATGCAAAAAGTGCACTCAAAAAGACACTCTGGTGTCACACTTTATAGTTTCTATTTCTAAGACAACTGTTGGAAGAAAGCTTTATTGAAATACAACTTTTACAGAACTGAAGAGAAAAATTATTACCAAAATTTAACTGGTTCATCTTTCCAGGCTGATTTATAGTCCTTAAGATAAACTCATGTAATTCAGCATGTCCACTAGACAGACCTATCACTAACTTTTAAATTAGTAAATGTATGCTGGAGATTGGGACTGTTGTAACTAAACAAAACTATAGCCACATCAATAACTTTGTCTAAAGTATTTTATTCAACATAGAAGTTTTAGTGATAAATCATGTTATGTGCTAGAGAAGATTAGCTATTTCCAATGCTGCTGACCCAAATAAATAAATATATAAATAAAATAAAGCTAATTGGATAAAACCCCACAAGTTTGCAAGAACTTTGATTTCTCCATTGTAGCTCTTAAGAACTGCAGAATAAAGTATCAATCAGATTTTCGTATTTTTTAAGCATGGCTAACATAGCAAGTTAACCTTTCAACATTCACTATAACAGGGTAACTTCCCTTTAATACCAGAGGGAAAAACTTCTAAAAGCAGTTTTACCTCGAATTTAAAGACCACTTTGTATCCCATGAAAATAAGTCAGAAGTTTTATATGAACAAAGTTGCCTGTAAAATGAGAACAATAAACATACACATAACACTTTTTGGTTTAATCTCTGATGCATAAAGTTTCCAGACAACTTCAGCTGAAATCTATTACCAATAAAGGCAATAGAAGATCAAGTACAAATATAGTTGTTGGGTGTGGAGTTGTTGGAGGTTTTTTGGTGGCTTTTTCCTAGTTACAACGGTTTATACAAATAAATGTCATTTCATTTCCTACCAAGATTTTTGCTTGATCACCACTTTAACACAAAAATAGAGAGAAAAGAAAGGTTTTAGACCTTTGCTAGGTACTAGCTCAATTAACTGCAGCAATTTCTTACAAATATCTTCATCATAGCAAAATGCTTACTCATAGTGAAAACACTTCAGTGGCAGCTCTTTGAAGAGGAAACCTACTCCCACAAAAAATGGGTTCATTATTAAAGCAGAGGTAAGAAACACAGTATCTAGTTTAAGAACTCATCAATAAATTTGAGATTAAAGTCTTTGACAACCAACAAACATAGTATGAAGAATACTTAGAAGTATTTAGTGAATATAAATAAAATTCTACCAAATCATAATATCTGTGCACTCACAACCGGACTTTCCAAGCAAAGACTGCTTGTTAGAAAGTAATCTAAAGCAGCTTTAAAATACTCAGTTTTCTTTATCTATTTAAAAATAGAAAAAGGAAGATGGCCACAAACATCCTGTTTTTAAACACCACTTTTACACGGAACAGCAGCTTGTTTTTCAGTTATAGGACTGAGTTTTTGGCACATAGTAATAAGCAGAACTCATACATTCAGTGGTTTTTCTGGGAGTACCCAAAGGTAAAGGACAATGCACCGAACAACTAGGTGCTAACACAATGAAGGATAAATCTGCTTTCAAGTCAGGAGTTGAATTAAAAAAAAAAAAAAGGTCTATGGTACTGATCCTGCACTTTTAAGCATCTATCCTGCCCTTAGCATTGAATCTGGGAATATTCCCAAGTGCCTTTGATACTTAGAAACTCATGCCATATTTTCACAAATGAGGGTGAACAGAAAGCATATTCATTTGAAAGTGAGTCTAAAGTATAGCCGGATTGGGAAACTGGAATAAAATAGCTGGTCATGAATAAAATACATACTGTGACAATTTTGTTTACCTTAACCTTTAAAGGACACAGTCGGTATTTCCAAATGTAATAGTGCATGTGTACTGTTCCTAAATAACTACCCTCTACAGAAATACGTACATGCTCCAATTAGCTTTGAGCACTAAGACCTCTAAAAATTGCGCAGTGCTTTACTCCATATTGACAAATGCTTTCTGCTCACACAAATATCTGCTGATATACTGTAACAATTAGATCATAATTTTAAAATACTGACATTTGTGTTGAACCCGTATCTTACCTGTTGAGTCTTCCAAATCAATCAGTTTAGGCATTAAACTTTCAGGTAACTTTTCTGGCAAATCATACCCATTCTTCCTAGCAACTACCAGATGAAATGCAGCACAGAACTCGTCCAATGTCAGTGCACCGTCTTTATCAAAATCTGATAGTTCCCTAAGAAGGAAAACTTGGTATAAATAAAATTTCTAAAGGTTATTTATTTCCAAAAGACAGGCTCCTGTTTTGCTACTTGGATGAGCAAAGTTTATCATTCACTTTATCTGACTAAACACTTCATATTAGCACTACATGCTTTACTCTTCAAGATGATGACCCTTCATTAATAAGAGCTTACAGGTAATTTAAAGTCACTTTTATCTCTCATGGTTTTTAACCCATTTAAGACAGTACAACACAATATTATTGGCCTCAGGTTTTTGGCAAAGCATACTACTGAAATTATAGTGCTGAGACAACAGGATTTATTTTAAATGGGAAAATACCTGAAACAGAAATCATTACACTGAAAAGAAGATAGCATCTGCCAAGGTAAGCCATTTAATAATAGCATGCAATAATGCAGTACAAATTCCAGAACACCATGAAATAGAAGATTTGCACAAACTCAAAGCCAAATTTGCCATCACGTACAACAAATTATATTTAAAAATATGTGAATGTGTATATTTCATTTAAATTTACTTAGACATAAACTAATAAACAAATATAGGTAACAAATTATTTATTTAGATTTGAATGCATTTTTAACAATAAAAACCTCAAATAAATTGCTTCTGACTCTTCAGAGTTTTAAATTTTCTCAAAGTGCCTTGTAAATAGTACCAGCCTAGACCCATTAAAACCCACTAAAGCAATACTGGCATAAATATGAGCAGAACTGAACATACTAGTGTAGTAGTGAAATTTGACTTAACACTTTCTAGTAAGTAATTATTAGATGTCTACCAGATAGCTGTCATCTTTCTAAACAGTTATCATTAATAATTATTTTAAATAATCATCACACTTACCAAATATGAGAAAGTTCAAGAATAGGTAGTTTTGACTTAGTGAAAAATTCTTTAGCTGCAGACCCTGAAAAATGGCAACAATCTTTTTTAATATTTAAGGCAAGTGAATCATTAGAAGACTCAGACTTACTGCAAAGGTGAAGAGTTATTTAGCAAAAGTTCTGGGAAAAATGGCACTAATTACTAGGGTTAAATGAAGGAAAAAGGCAAGTTAGTTTCTAGTCTTTCTTGAATTACACTGAACTACAGTAGACTATTATCAGCAAAATGCAGAACTTCCTTCAAAATAGTATACAAGCCTAAATATAAAACAAAGTCTTAGTAACAGAACTGATGCACTCACAATTATATTTTGTAAAGAATAACTTACCTGGTATAAATCCATTTAGATCAGGTTGAATGGTTTTAAACTGATTAACATAATACTGCCTTTGTTCATCAGTTATTTTCCAGGGGTCATCATAACTACTTGATTGCCTACGAATTTCATTTGCTGTTGTAGCTGATGCTACAGTTCGTACTGTTGTCTGGTCCTGAAATGAAATATTTTTCCTCAGTATTATCTACCTAAAATGCTTCTACAAATTCTCAACTTCTTGCCTTCAAAATACAAAGCATAGTTAAATCTCACAGTAGTTTAGAAACTGCAGGAAACCATCGGCAGATTGCATCTCCAGGATAATGACAGGGTATTTTTGCACACTGACACATATGGAATGACCGCAGGTATGTAAGCAGAAAAAAAAATTATGGCACATATGCATAAAAAGCTAAATACAAATGTTTTAAAGTCATAATTGTTGACATTTTTTAAATTAGTAGCTTTCATTTAATCATTCCAAATTAAGGCAACTCAATGAAACAAGTATCTGTTGGGTAAATAGCACTGAATAGACTACAGCACAGATACACAGTAAACATCTGCAATGAAAATTATGAAGGAAAAAAACCAAGGATTGCAACATCAATTTGAATGAAGCAAATCAAATACCAATAAAGTGTCACACCTGGACAGAAGCAGGATGCATGGCTAAAAGAGCACTGGTTGGTGGGGTATCTGCAAAACTGACCCAATTTTCTTGATGGGGTGGTGGTGAATGGCCAGACCATATGGGATCACTAGAAGTAGATGAGCCTGAAAGTAGAAGAAACATTTCCTTTTCAAAAGACAACCTTGAAAACTGAGAAAGAACTATGGATATGGAAATATCTCCTGTAAGGGAGATATAGTCTAGAACGATGAGAAAAATGAAAACTGAATTGCACCAAGGTGACAAAGTTCATCTCCTGACATCTCACTCCTGTAGATTTTTACATTAGGTTAGCTTCAATCTGCACTAAAAAGATGGAATTGAGGAATGAGCTTATTGCAACACATGAAAAATGTAAACTGGCTTTTACCCATTTAATGGGTTTTGAATGAGTTAATAAACATTCCACAGTTTCATTTAATTGAAATAACCAACACTTGTATGGACAAATACTTTTTAAACATGGCACATGATATTAGCATTCGGCTTCGTTATCATAAACTTTTTTCTTTTTCATGTTTTAGTCTGGCACTCAAAGAACAAAGTCTTGAAAATTCCTTTTAAGAATCAGGATTTTTGGCACAGATAATCCTTTTCCTCTACATCATTTCTACACTAACTTAACTCAGTTGTTAAAAACAGGCCAAGAATAATAAAAGGCATCCATACAGAATGCTGATATCTGCTGTGTGTTAACTATCTGGAACACAACAATTGAGATTCACCCAGTGCCCTGCTATAATCTACTTCTGAAGTACTGCCAATGTTCAATGTCTTAATACTAAAATTACAATGAAGCAACTACAGAAAGATATGGCCATCCACTGCTCTACGTACAAAAACATCAAAATTCTTTAAAATTGCAGTTGCAAATTAAAAATTTAAGGAACTCGGATCAGAGAGAAAACAAACCACTTAGAACAAGTCTAGAAGAATCTCAGGACTCTGTTCTACTTCTCGATTCCTGAAGGAAATGCTGAACTCCTTAAATCTAAATAACATTTGTGAAACTGATGAATCTACTCTTCTTGTACAATTAAATGCCTTCTCTTGAAATATGTCAAATAAAGTCATACTTAAATAAGAATTTCTGCCTTGTATGTAGAAACAGACTTCCTTTTAAAAGACAGGTCAGCTTCCTGTTTCTGTAAGCCCTCCACACAACAAGAAATAAGACACTGATGTCATAAATTTAATCCTGCTTGTAAGATTTAATTTCAAGCAATAAACACCAAGAATTTCTTTTCATGATTCTGACTAAAAAACCTGCTATGACAAGTCTATTATATAGAGGTAATCAATTTATGAAGCTGACAAACATCAACAATTTCTAGTTCTTGAAGGCTTTATGACATTACACTGCAGTAAACAGAATGAAGGAAATCTGAGAACCTGTGAGGCACGCTGAGGACTAACATCTTAAGTGACAGTATAATTGTTAGTATACAATACTGCTATCTAATATCTTGCAATATGCAATTACTCTTTCATTCCATAAATGCAAAGTAATAAGAAAAATGCTTAGAACCGGTTTATCTTTGCTCTTTTCCTACATACAATAGTCGTAATTGTACAGAACACATTTAATCTTGCATTACATTGAGTAAAAACTAATATTTGCAGGAGGAGAATTTCATCCAATTACTTTTTCGTGGGTAATTTTTCCTTTTTAAGTTAGCTTCAATATGATAAAAAGTAACTATTAACTACTCCTTTTGTCCCAAATGCATCCTCCACTTTTGGAACCTCCTGATGTGGCCTGGAGCTTCTAGTGACTTTATCCAAAAGTGCTGAGAACAAAGGTAATGTGTCTGACAATGCTTTATTTGCTTTGAGGTTCTTCTTCAGTAGTTCACCTAACTCTCAAACACTAGCTCAGTCTCTTTCCACTTTATCTCTTTCAGGACTAACAGACAGATGCAAACAAGACCTTCCCATCAGTCCTATCGATAGCCACACTCAAATTTTCTTTTTGATACATTGGCTTTCCCCTTCTCTGCCTCTCAGACACTGACATGATTACCACTAACCTTATATATGTTTACTCCTCCATCACTTCTCCCAACAACTGGTCTTAGTACAGTTCAATTCATATCCCACTTAGCACAGTATCTGTTCCAAAGCAGTACTTCAACAGCAATGGAGATGCCAGCAGCACCAAACTGTGACACCTTCAGAGTACTTCACAAGTATTGCAAGAACTGTTTCCTTTCTCCCCTGTTCAAATAATACCAGCAAGAACATTCCCGCTTTACTGTTCCTGTTATTTACTCTCCAATGCAATGTTTTAGGACCCAGAATGGCTGGAGAACACTGGAGAAAGATTACTACTAACCATGGACACCTGGATCTACACACATACTCATGGACTGCCACCAGCCAATAACTCAATTTGACAAAATCAAACTGTAAACAGAGAGGTGGAAGAGAAATTGGAAGCAAACTAGGTCACAGAGAAGACTCAAAACCATCGGTCTATTTTTATTTTATGATTTGTAACCCAGTGAAGAAAATCTTCAATGGTCTCTGTGCATCTTCATCAGTGAAAACACTTGTAAGACCACTTTGAATGGAGAAGATGCCTAAGACCGATTATGAGATTTGAACAAGCTGGTGAAGTCCAATGCTCTCTGTTTAGTACGAAGGCCTAACAAATTCCTGTAGCTGCTCTCTATCTTCCTATAGCTTGAATATCTTATGAACACATTGATAACTTATGGAAAATGATTTCATTTCCTTTGGAATAAAAGTTGCCCCCTTTGAGATGTAAATGGAAGTGTAAGAAATGTTCTATCTAGTTAACACGTACTTTTCAATAACTAGACAAATATGGGTTTACTAGAACTACATTTTCAACTAACTCTGTAAACTAAGAAGAACTCTCCTTATCATCAATCTGTGGTGAAACAAAATCAGAAGCTGAATATAATTCTGACAATAAGATAAAATGCTGGAGAGCTCTTATGCCCAGGTAAGAGTAATACATAGCTTGTAACAAGGCCCATTATCATCAGTTATTGAAGCATTAACTAGGGGACAAAGGACTATTCAGTCCCCTGCAAGCCTGGTAAATATCTTAGGGCCCTAAAGATGCAAGGGAACTGTTAGCACAGTAGACATGTTCCACTTCTGTCCCTGAAGTGTTCACAAACTGCTACAAAATCCCTCCCAAAGAGAAAAGAAACAAGCGTGGTTTAGGGCTGCAATTTCTCATACATATTCAGATATCAACACAGAACTCTGATGTCATGCCAAAGAAAGCTAACAAATGTCCTAGGACAGAACAGAAGATCTCAGATTTTTTGTACTTGTTTTAGATCATTATTTGGATACTACCAACATAAATATTCTGCTTTGCATCCAGTCGCAACAGAGCACAAGGTAATAAAAAGTAATTTTCACATTCTGACATGCCACTCAACTATCATTTGAAGTATGGAAGGGTTCTTTCTCCCAAGTTTGTCAACATCAGCAACATTCTAGCAGCTGGAGCTGTAGTGCAAAATGAGATGAAAAGGTAGAAGTATGGACTATGAGTTTTTGCTCTCTTACAACTATAGGAACAGGAAGCTCACATCTCATATACAGTTTGCTTCCTACAGGGTGTTCAGTCATCCCCTGGATTATTCTGTGAAGATTTTTCCAGATTGGAGATGCAAGCCAGAGTAGGGACATAAAAAATCATGATGTTATCTTAAACTGCTAAATCAAAGGCACCTGGAAGACCTGAGAGACTCAGGTTTTAACAGACTTGACTCTGACATTTCAGGATGAGACCTGAGCTAACTATAAATATTCTACACAGGCAATCAATGTCTGTCACTGAACTTTAATTCCTGATATTAAAGTAAAATAGATGCACCCTTTGGGGCTCTCTCTACAAAAATTCTTGGAGAGAGATGGTAACAAGCCTTGGCTTCTGATTTCATATTTATAAGAACACCGAGCTAGTTGTGACAGTGCCTCAGAAACCAGTAATATACGAAGCATCATTAACACTATCCTAACTGAATTACTGGACAACACAGTGACAAAAATTGTAAAATCTAAATTCTCTTGTTCTATTGAGATGAGAACAGGTTTTCTTCCTTAAGAAATTGATAACTACAGCTATAAGTTATGCTTTAGATTTCTAATGCAAGACAAGGTGTAAGATTTTTAAAACCAATAACTGAGTTATTATCTAATAATTATTCTACAGCCCAATTCAGTAGAGCAAGCACTGTTTAACTTCATTCATAGTGGGAACATGAGGATGCAATGGAACATTTACTATGCTTAAGTCAGAATCTTCCTGTTTAAATACATCTTTCTCCAACAAAAAAATTAGATTTGATTTTTGCCCTTCTGGTTTAAGGCAACATGCTGTTTATTACCTGACCCACCAGAAACATTTTCACACTTGAGGTTCCATGATTACAGTTGACAGCCTCATTATGTGAAATAATGTTTGAGAATAAAGTGAATACAAGCAGAGAGACCTGGGTTCTCATTTTTCTTGGATCACAAGTGAAATGGCACAGTCCTACTGAAACTGTAACACTTCACCTGGTTTCTCAAAAATATCTTGGTTGAGCTTGTAGTGCTGATTTTAAGAAAACTAACCAACAGTCTATCTGGTTTTATCTAAATGTCACGAGAACTTAATTTTCTATAAACACTGTCCTTGAAATGTAAGATCAAGAGAGGGGGGAAAAACTATGAACTGCCTACAACAGCTGAAATTCAAAGAAATAATTAATGATCGGCAGTGCAAAAGGATCATCCACAGTAAATTACGATGACAATTTTTCTTAAACTAATATATGAAAAACCACTTTATCTTTAGCATTGCCAGAACAGACAATCCTTCTAAAACAGCATCTTTGAATTACTTTAAATAAACTATGAATGTGTTCCAGTATGGAATATAAAATCGGGGAATACTGAGCTAGTTCAGAAATATGCTCAGACAATTTCTGAAAAATTTACCCACTAAACATCACAGGGAAACCATTACCAAACTGAAATATTAACATGGTATTACAACTTTATTTTTAAGATAACAATATTGAACTTTTTAACACTAGGAAGAGTTTGCATACTGTCCTGGAGTACTTGACTTTTTAAGTTAGAAAAACTTCACAAGTTAGAAATCAGACATACTTGTATTTCAGCATTAGAGAAACATAAATCAACTGAACCATAGGAGAAAAAATGTTGAGTAACTGAGTGCTGACAATGCTTGGACTGAACTCTTAGAAGGGATTATATATGCAACAAGCAGACTAATAATTTTTTTTTTAAATTGTAAATTGACTGGGACTTACTAGCAAACAACATTCAGGACACCGGCATAAACCTCTGCATATAACCCACTTCACTTCTAAAGTTTTATTTTCTCATCCAACCAATTCTAATAGAAGCCCTGTTCCTCCATGGATGCTTAGAACTACAGAATGACAATAACTGAAATGTAACAGAACAATTTTGGAATATCGTAACTGAAACAAACCAAGCAATCACAGTTCAATCTCAAACTACAGCCTACAAAATGCAACATATTATTTACCAGTATCATCAAAATCAAAACCTGAATTACAATTGCTCCCAAATTTATTAAGACAACCAAGTATGAGAAAAGAAAACAGAACTTTTTAAAATAAGACATATTAAGGGGGAAAGCTTTTAAATCTGAATACAATGATATAACAACAGGGAGAGTCTTCATGTTAAATGAAGAACACTAAAGGATGAAAAACTTCACTGAAACAAGTGGTTCTACCTAGACAGATTGGAAATGCAGAAGCTTCAGTTGTTCACATAAACTTTAATTGTTCTGGCAATTCAACTAATCTACCAGAAATCTAATTCAAACAAACAACACATTATCTGCTGCTTTCCCTTGAGCTCCCCCCATTTTCAGGTATACTGACAGCTTCTGCACAATTTCAATACGATTACCAGTTTTGTTTTTAAAAACTTTCCACTGGAAAACTTAAACACTCTCTTTCCCTCCCGCCCTCCAAACCCTTAGCATTTCCCACGTGACACTAATAAATGGATCTGCCGTATGCAAGACCACAGATTCCACAGTGCTGCTATCAACACAGACACTCGAATCTGCAAGGAATTTCCACGACTCGAAAACACAAAGATAAACTGTCCTAAGCTAATTTACTATACTTATCTAAGAATTCCACAACTTTGGGTTACAGCTGAAGCATAACAAGACATTTATACCTGGTTGTACTTCACTAAATGGAGCCCAAAAAGGCCCAGGTCCAGCAAGAGGTCGCTCATTATTCCCTCCGCTGGGATGGCGGTTGTGCTTCCTCCATGTATGTGGAGAGGTTGGTGGGGATTGCTGTGGTGAAACAACTGGAGATGTGGACTCCTAATAAAACAAAGGAATCTTTTAAGTTTTTTACTACATAACTAAATACATAAAAGCCTATCTAAAACCATTATTTCTAGAAACAATCATCACTGCAGTTAAACTCCCATTTTAGAGAGTGAAAATTTTACTATTTATTAAAATGAGGGAGTAGAAGTCAGATACAGTATGACTAGGACTGGACACATTTACATCAAACAATATCATCTAATATATTTTTAACTTGGCATTCTTAAAACAACAGCAATGCTGAGTTAAATCACTTAGCTACAAAGGAAACTATAAGACTCACTTTCACTTGCGATAAAAGTTACATTTGAAACCAGATCTCAAAAGAAATACTTACTGTACAATTTATTATCATACCAAATGTTCATTAAAGGATTCACAGTCATTTATTTTCATTTAAAACAAACCAGAATTAAGGATTGGCAAAAAAAAATTCACCAGACAGGACACTTGGTTTTTTAATATGCAAAAACATAGATGCAATTTTTTAAAAAGAATGATGCCATCTAGGACATACTTCTCTGCTGTACAAGATAACATTGCCCTGATGCTAAGGCTCACACTTCTCTTTAATCCCATATTGTACTATATTCTTCCTGAACAGGTGGGAAAAAGGAGAACCACATGTGCAATTTCTACATGGAATCAGTTCTCATGAGACATTCAGACTACCACTTTTATTTCATTTCAAATAAAATACAAAGGAAAAATGATTTATATTGGACAAAGTATTTATGTAGTAGAAAGTAATTTCTCCCCTGTACCTTTATCTTTTGAAATTCTTGTTTGCCAGTTATCCCAATCTGAACTGTACTGTAATAGTAAAAACAACATCAAAACTTGACACACAGTCATCACGAAGCAGCCCTGCCCTAGGCAGAGAACTGTGACTCTTCAGTAAGCCTCTGCCTCACAGCGGGTCTTATGCTGCTGGTACAGGAAGAAATTGTAAACAGATTCTCAACTTCAATTCTTCTAAATCTTTACTTCACATGTGATTCATGTGATTCTGTAAAGCATGTAATAACAGTAATCAGATCACCAGAAGCACAAATTATTATAGGAAATAATTAACTTTGTTCTCAGTATGCAAGACAACATTATATTGGAATTCTGAGCATTTACAGATTTCCCACAGCTGATTTGGAGCTTACAGACTCCAAAATTTTTGAACAGCAAAAGCATGTCACCAGCTCTGATGTCAAAAAACTTCTGGAAGGGGGACAATACACATCTTCAGCTTTACTGTCATTACAAGATATGCATTCCCAAACCAGTTTAAACCCCGTTTAAACTAATTTAAATGGCATTACTGTGGCACCATCTTTCCCTTGTGCAATCCCAGTCACTCACAAATAGTACTTGTGGCATTCATTCACCTAGCTTACTAGAATCTTAAAGAGACCTAAAACCCTGAGTTGGTTTTTTTTTTTAAATATATTTATATATATGTACACAAATATGTGTATACATATCAAATGTCTTGGCCAAAATACTGATGGCTTGATGAAAGTGTAAAGAAGGAAGATGAAAAAGGCTAGAGAGGAGGCAGGACAATAGAAACACTGATTCCCATTGAAAAGCAGTCATGGGAAAACACAAGTAGAGATTTACTGAAACTGCAATTACATACACGTTCATTCACACCTTGTATGTAGGTTATTAACTATGTATCTGCCTCTGCAGTGGATAAAAAGTTATCATTTTCATACACTCATACCTAGAAAACATGGTTTGTTGTACGGTTTCCACTTCAGTTTTGTCTTGAGCTTGACACTTTAGTAAACAGAGGCAGTAGTTTCATCAGAACCAACTCTGATCCTTAGCTGTAACATACATTCTCAAACACAGTGTTTCGAGCTTATGAGCATGTTTGTTGCAACTGAGCAAGTAGGATTGTTTGCTTTCACCTGTCCAATCTATTAATAAAATAAATTAATTTTCAAAGCCTGAAACATCCAGAATCAGACTTTTTAAAGATAAGTAGGATACAGAACCTAACCCATCTGTTCTTCCAAATCACAGCATGTAAAAACAGTATGCATTATTTAAGTTGCCAGTAGCTCAGTCATTCGAAGTTACCCACCTAATCTCTTTGGGGAATTTGAAAATTTCACTCAGCATCTGCACACTGTAGTAGATGTTTGTTAGATCGGCTACTATAAAAATAATATTTTTAAAATTTTTTTTTAGTGTTTTCAATGTCATTATATTTAAACATTTAAACCACTATCTTTCATTTTCCCTCCAGACAAGTATCAATAAAAATGAAAGCAATTAAAACATTCTGCATTTTACTATTGTTAAGCCACTTATTTTCTCTCTTTAAATGATTCCAGAAAATATCTAAATAAAAGCATGTTGACATAAATGGTAATGTTTTCATGTTAAATCAAACGAATGAGAACATCTTTGTCAATAACTAATAAAAAAATAAGGTTACAACTACCAGGCAAAAATTAAGTAGTGCATCTTAATTAAGAAAAAAAAAACCACATTTAAAAACATTGTAAAATAGCATTATTTTTGTCAGACTGGAATTACAAAACTGAGACACTATACAGTACTTTTAAGTTGGATATTTTTGAACTGACAAGAAGTTACTAAAAATAGCATGTTAATTAAAAAAGGTTAAAAACATTTTTCAAAAGGGGGGTGGTTCGGCCAATTACAAACTGGCTGGTCTGACCTCAGCAGTTTTAAAGGTTTTAGAGGATTAGATTTGTGAGGAAAATAGTAATTAAACCAGAGACAAATGAAAAAGGGATCAATCACAGCATGAGAAATTATACTGAAATTGGCTGGTATTTTTGTGATTTTCTCAACAAAAGAACTGCACTACATTTAACCTGACGCTGAGCATACCTCAGTGGGGTGTCATACAAGATAGTTCCAACAATGTGGAGATTAATACAAGGATCTAAGGTGTAAAGGAACTGGCTACAGCAGGGGCAAAGCTGGATTGTATTAAATGGGAATTATGAGATTGAAGAGAACTTTCTAATCATGCCCCTGAATGACTGATTTGGGCAATAACCTAATTTGATACTTCAGGTAACTGATTATGCACACTACACAGCATGCTTATGAATTGTGACAACAAATGTAAGGCAGCAGACGGATGGATCCCTTTCAGGACATAGGGAACAGTCAGCTATCAAATTTTAAAACGTTAAATACAGTTTTTCTTGCATAATGAAAGCTAATACCAAAGGCCATAATGAGAAGACTGGATGCAGAGGCCAACTGTCAGACCCCTAAAATATGTCAAGTATGACAGATTTGCTTTATTCACAGCTGCCAAGGTATATGAAGTGAGATATATCAAGCAGAAGCAGGAAAGAACCCTACAAAATAGTATTAATACTAGAGAAATACCATTTGGAACAAAAAATAGAAATGTAGCAAAATACTTTCAATAAGCGCAAATTCAAATTGGATCACAGGCAGAGAAGGATTAAGGATTACTGATAACTATTTTATGAAATGAAACTGAGACTATGAATTGTTTTGTCAAGCTAAACAGAGCTAAAGGGGAATGCAACAGTTTACCAGCAAATACTAATGACAAAGTTGTTAAATTAACAGGCTAAACTAAGAGGGAATTCCCACCATATTCCCAAGAATATTCCTACTAAGGCTCTGGAATAGTTTTCCCCAGCAAAACCAGCGTGGACCAAAAGGCTTTGCAGTTTCAAGAGAGAACCCTGATCTTTTAAAAAACTCATTATCCAATACAATTTCTCATAATAATAAGGAGTTAGATGCAAATGAGATCGTGTCCAGTTCTGTGCTTGTAAACAACTTAATACCAGGTATATTTTATCTGAAATTCCCTGTTCAGTCTACAAAACAGAAGTGCACAGAAATGAACTACTGGTAAAACCTTAAAATAAAGTCACACTACTTTTCATATAGTTGAAAGACTTGAAATGATTAAATTCTGCCTGCTACAGGTACCAAATTTGAGCTGTCTCCTCCTAAGGCTGCAATGACATAGCAATAAATCAATATGATCTGGAGTGCCAGTAATACGCTTAATGCACCCATAGGCAGAGGAGTACCTTCAGCTTTACCTTTTATTTTCACCTGGATATAGCAAGGTTCAGCCTGTAAGCGTTTGTCAGATAAAGGTTTTTCAGATGTTAGAGTCTCAGTATCTATTGATGCTAGATACCCTCCTTTCCCGAAAAAGAGCTAAAAGTATCCTAAAGCAGTACCTGATCAACATCTGGATTATACTTAACGAAACTGGAAAAAGTGTTTGCTTTTTGGCTTTAACAGCAAAACACAAAACGTCTCCAAGATTGAGAACATTTAGTCACATGTGAGCTACTTTCAGAAGACACAAAATTCTTCCTAATCTCAACATTGCTGCTTCTTCTAAGAAAGTTTTCAGTACGCTAACAGTTTTAGTAACATAGCTGCTACTATCGAGGTATAGATATGTATATACACCGTGGTAGCATACTTATGTCACCAAAGTGCTCGTATAGATGTCACATTGTCACCAGAAGTGCTCAACTCTACTTAGCCTCTATTTTATAGGAATAAGAAATTCTGTCAGAACAAAAAAAATATTTTCACCCGGTGTTTTATCTCCGCTACGATGTGCAGTTAACATGCTATCCAGTGAGTGAAGGCATCTTTCATTATTCAGCTAGACTCCTAAAATCAGTTCTGTAGCTCCCATGACAGCTGGGCATGACTTCAGTCATCTTCTAACAATATTAAAAAGATACAAACTTCTGCCCGGTGCTGTATTTATAAACTACAAAAGCTACCACAAAATCATTTATAGCTACTCTTTGGAAACACAACCTGACTGCTATTTCCTGATTCCCTGCCTCCAAGTAAAGTTCATTGAGGGAACTGCCAAAATAACGTGTTGATAAAGATATAGTTTTAGCTAGGACATTTCAGTAGGCAGTATACTAAATAAAATTCTTCTACATAAATTATTTGTGATTATGAGATATAATACGCATGACAAATCTCACTAACATGGAAAGCTGCATATACATGAAGCCAGTTTTTAAAGATGAAGATTGAGATATCTTATGATTTCATACAAATGATATTTCAGCCATAGCATTTTAAGAAATCAATGTATTTTCAAGTGCTGGGCACATTCTCCACATTCTCAAAGCAACAAACAGTTTAAGAAAAAACAAAACCCCAAATTTGCTAACGGAGTATCTATCAACTACATGATAAGCTCCATGAGTGCAACATCCAAGCTTAACTGACATATTCCTCCAGAAAGAAGAGTGATCCCTAGGAAGATGATGTGTTGTGATTTACTTCTCGGACTTTGTCTCTTCTCATACTCATCACTCAAAAAGGTGGCATGAGAATTGAGAATCTGAAACTCTTTCTAGACTTTATAAATCTGAATGGTATCTCAGGTGAAGACAACTAAATCAGCAATTTCCATGAAAACATGGATAAAAGCTGTACCTATCTTTTGGAAAATAACCCGATCAGAGTATTTATGTGGTTAAATGAGAAACCTGGGCTCAAGCCCCTTTCCAACTTATTTCTAGCCTGGTATCTGCATCAGTAAGTATTAGATTGGAACAAGAAAGCTGCTTGAATGGGTTCATTGTACAGTCAGAAATGCAGCATCAGCCATAGAACATTCAGCTTTACAATAGGGTGCAATATTAGACAATACTTCCCCAATGTTCTAGACCATGAATACAACTTAAAATTGCTGGACTCAGTGCTGTGTTGTCTGTTAATGCTTGTTCCAAGCCTTGTTTTCCCGGCCAGATTTTCAGAGGACTTAGATACAGAGTTTCTTTATTCTGATGATCCAGGCAGACTTGTGTGAAAAAGAGATACCAAGTTGCTTCTATCAACCAAGACAGCAAATGAAATTGGGATTCGCATACACCTTTGTGAATACGTGCATTCTTTAGCCTCAAGACCTCAAACACCGTATTTATTTTTCTTTTTGTTATTTTAACATTATGCCACCACAGATTCCTGTATCAAATTACAACTGTTCACTAAATAAACTCAACATCATGATGGAAGCATATAAAACAGTTTCAACCCAACTAATACCTCACCATAAGATCTAGGAAATCTGCAACGGGCAAAATGCTTGGTAGCTCTCTCAAACACACCTACCCAAAACTGGACAGCAAAAAGGTATCTTGAGACCTACAGCTAGCTCTTTTTTCATTACATTCCCCATCTTCCCCTTGGAAGAAAGAAGTGGCAGCCAAATACTGATTATGGATTTCCTCTACTAATTTACTTTTTCTTTATACTGGATCAGTCTCGGCTATTTCCACAGAGACTAACAAACGTTTATGAGTAATTCCTTGATTTCCAGAGTGACTATGGGACATTTGCAAGTTCCTCGATTCTTTACAAAATAAGCCCAGAAAAAAGCATACCACAGGGAAGAAAACAGGTCATTCAATACACACACAGAGCAAAATTTAGCATTCATACTCAGTTCTTGCTTGTAGAAAAGACAATCAGAAAGGATTTCCCCATGGAAAAAGAGCATAAAGACTGTAAACCCAAGGAATTATGTATGAGAAGGCAGAGTTGTAAGCCTTTACAGTTTTCATTTATTCAGACATCTTGTCACTGAAGATCAAAGAATCAGTGAACAAAAAGAAATCAGCTTTCTCATTATTAAAACACAAGAAAAAGCTATTTGAAAACTTCGGTCTGTTTTTCTGGTTCTCATTGTCTCTCCTAAACAGTTAAACTGCCGAACAATAAAATGTGAGACAGAGAAAAGCAACTGTGAAAATTTACAGATTTTTTCCTAAATACAGTATTTTAGATTTGCATGTATTGGAGCATGTTGAAGGACTAGAAATTCAGTCTTCCATGGCATTCAGTACCACTGTTCCAATGACCAAGAAACTGATGGGAACTATTTAATAAATGAGCTATTAATATCATAATGACTATAACTTCATATTTACCATCCTAACTTACACACTGAATTTCTTTTCTCTCTCAATTCTTTGTCCATTACTGCCAATATTTTAAACATAGATTTTAAGACTTCATAAAAAATGTCTCCTACATGCAAGTATTTCAGAGGCATATAAAGTCTTCATGCATATCAGTATAATTTATTTTTAAGAAACTATATTGAAAGCAACAAAGCTTAGAAGCCCTATCAAATTGACATCTACACAGCAAAGTAGTGATTGAGAGTCCCATTTAATCTTTTAAGTTCATTTACCTGTTGATCAGTTGATGTACGCTGCTGAACTGCATCATGGCTCACAGAGCCTTTTTTGACTTGTATCCTGCCAGGTGGAGGAGGAGGAATCACACCTGAATATGAAGCTGGGTTATCAGCATCTGAAGAATACAAGGCTGTGTGTCTTGACTCTTGTTCATTCTTTGACACAACAAATCTGGGAAGAGGGAGGTCCTTTACTGTTAAAAAAAAATACAGCAGGACATTCACTACACATAACTATGATGATTAAAAATAAAAACACTGTTCTCTTCTGGAGTTAAAATTTCACATGTGACTCAATTCCTTATACACTGAGACTGCTGCTATAGACAAGCCAACACCTGGGAGCTGGAAAAAGCAAATACCTATTCTGCATTAAACTTCACAATTCTGCTACCCAAGTTCTGACTTTGGTACACAAAGATGACTTCACATTGCTCCACTACAGCTTTGCACTACAACCATGCATTAAATGCAGCAGTAATCAGATAACCTGGATTTAACTAATTTTCTGTTAGTTTTCTCAACATTTCATTACTGAAGTGTGATTTTCAAAATTTTTCAAAATTCGAAATTTCTACCAAAATATCTACCGTTTCTAGCAAATATATAGAATTAGAGTCTTCATACAGAATGGCTCATCAGCAAAACAAGTGCTAAAATACTGCGGTATATTCAGCACCATCTTTTGGTGAGCTAATGTCATGTTCATATTTACAACAGATAACAATCTAGTCGTATTACAACTGTGTGATTATCACTTAAACACATCTGCGCATACTTTTCTAGAACAAAAGCTAAATTAGCTATTTGGGATACAAATGGAAACATTCCAATGTCACTTCACTTTGATATGAACAACTAAAATGCAAAGTTTCTACAAAATGCTAAGAAGCTATTAGCTTTATGTACCATGGTTCAGAGTAGCCCAATATAAAAATGAGGCTATGTAAACCTTCAATTTCCCACTGCAAGATTTCTACCATTTTTCTCCCAACTGCAATCTTTTTAGTGCTCCACTTTGAATAAACATGAATTGTGAATTTGCTGTACAGCTTACTCGGAAATTATGTTTCCTACACAAAACAAAATTACAGGCACAGCTCAAATTTAATTTCTCCAGCTGACTGCTTACGTAAATTACTTCAGGTACTGAGAATGAGTCAGTGGTACTACAACTATATTAAAATATGAGATGGAATTGTATACTGTTTATTACATAAGCAGTGTACCCCATGTTGCAGCAGGAAAGTAACACAACTAAACAGCAAACCACAGCCAGCCAGAAAGTGAAAAAGGCATTGCATACAAGTGCAAATGTGTATGTTTGCAAAACCAGGAAAATACAGACGCCAGATGATCCAACTGACACAAGGGAAGTCTGTGCAGTCGGCTGTGCCAGCACGAGTCACAAAATGATAGAGGACTCAAAAGAAACACAAAATAAAATACTGTCTTCTTTAAAAGCAAGACTAGATAAATATAGGTTTGTTTAGCTGTACTAAGTTCCTACATGACTAACCTGCTATTTTTACCTCTCTTGCCTCTTTTTCCCGTAACAGCAGAAAAATCTCATTTCAACACTACAACATTTGTTACCATTCAGAAATCCCTCAATTATAAGTGTGAGAGCTGTCATGAATGGAACTAACCCTTGATATTGAATATATTAAAGAGTTCTCTGTATTTTTTATGCCTGCATCCTTCTTTTCTTCCACCAAAGCCTGCATTCCATACTTAGAAAATAAATATTATTTTGAAATAGACACGGCTCATTCATGTCTCAATTTTTAGCTTCATGGAAGGAAAATTTTCTGGGACAAAGAAACAGCAGCTTTACAGGCTTGTAGTATAGTATCTAATGCCAGTGTTCTTACTCTACTGCCCATCTGAGTAATCAAAAAGGCACTCACTTAAGAATCAGTTGAACCACACTTATGTTAGACTTAGTATTCAAAATTTGACTGAGTTTCCACTCAGCAACTCAGATAAAGCAAATTTCTTGTCTACTGACAAGACACACACCAAAAAGAAAAAGAAACAAGTAGGAAGGTAAAAGAAAATCCCAAGATAAAAGAATTAAGAAAATTAAGAAAATCAATGAAACATGCATAAAAAGGAGAGCTAAAAAGTAGATGTTCAAAAATATAAGCTTTAACTAATTTAAAATGTTTGAGGAGAGCAAGAGTATACAGCTTAGTTTGGGATGGTTTTAACAGATCCTCTTCAAGACATCTTAGAGATGGACTGTAGGCAGAACTAAGTTTGCTAAGCTCAGAATCATTTTATGAATCTTCAGCCTACTGCATTTTAGTTGTTGAGTTAGCTGTTACAACAACACTTGAATCATTCTAGAAGCAGGAAATTCATAGATAGGACTGGAACCACTGCAACCAAGGCAACAGACCATAGCTAAAAACAGTTAGGGTAAAAATAAATGTTCTCTCTATTGTACTTGGTGTATTTTGTAGGCTTGGAACCAGTTACAGAAAATTATTCCTAGAAGTCCAGAAATCGTTGCAAGTATTTCTAATATTGTTGTGAATCAAGGAAAATATCATTGTGAAATTATAAAAATTCCAGTCGCTGTTAACTCTATAGCAGCATATTTTCTATTTTGGAATTAACTCTGTACCTTCATTCAATTCTTTCCTTCAAATTTCTTGTGATTTCACTTTTTTTTTTTAAGAGAAAAGCTCCTTCTGGTTAAGGTATCTCGCGTTAAAATAAAACCAAGCTTATAAAACCCTTGAAAAAAGCCTACATAGAGATTTGTCTTTCCCTTCTTCAACAGGCATTTGATGAGAGATTCCACAATTGTTTGATCAAGTTCCAGTTTCATCAGTATTAAGAGTCGAAGGTTCTTCTTCCAGCTTTCTGATTTTAGGGCATTCTGCTACAACTTGCTAAAGCTTTAGATTTGGGAACACTCATCAGGAAAACTAGGAAAATGGTTTATAAATACACAGTGGCTTATAAACAGAAAGGAACTTGAATACTAGCAAAACATTGACTAAAACAATGCACTTTTCCAAAAAGCTGCAAAACCCCATGAAAGCAGTATAAACAGTTTGTATAAGCCTAGAATAAACATAACTGTGAAAGTATACACAGTGATTCCTTTCTTTTTTATAGCTTTGTCAAATACTTCAGTCATATCAGATTGTTTTTAACAGTCTCCTTAACTGCTGTTTAATCTATATCCTTTAGACACAAAAACCTCCTAGGACTTCTTTTATTTACTAGCATATAAAAATCATAACATTATTCTACAGACATGAAATGTACTAGGAAAGTCACTCAAGGCAAAACTGTGCTCCAAAGATATTTTTAACTTGTGAGTTGTGTACTATAATGCAAGGGCTACAGTGACTTAAAAGTCACTACTTCATCTTTCTAAGTCTCTTTACATTTACAGAACAAGGACATGGATCCACTTATCTCATTCAGAAGGCTATAGGAGAGCCCCACATCAAAGCTCCTCCTGCTGCTCTAAACCATCTTCGTAGAGTAAGTCTTTCTCCTGTTCCTATTTCACCACCCACACCACAGCTCACCTTTGAAAAGTAGGGTAACAGGTGATTTGGCTGATTACAGACTTCGAAGATTTTTTACAGGTCAGGTTTTTCACTAGGAAAAAAATCTTAAACTAATCTTCATATCTGCTCTAATAAGGGAAAAAACTGTCAAACCAAGTGCGAAGAAATGTAACGTTAGAAAAGATTCTGTTTGTCACAATCAAGGCTTCAGAAACCTAGCAACTACAAAAGCCTGCAAATCCTGCATTCTTCTTCCAGTTTACATTACTCCTCTTAGTACTTTATTCAGAGGACACGGCACACAATTTCTCACATCAGTAATCTATAGAATTAACTCAGTCCTATATAGTAGGTACAAGTTGTTCATTGTTCCCATGGTGAATGCAATAGTTATTCAGTACTTATTTCAACTCATACCTATTGCACAGTAAGAAAACTCACTCTGTCTCTCCACATTTTTAAATTAGCAACATGTATTAAAAGACATATCACACTAATTTACAATGTTACTCTGTAAGAATCTGCGAGCCAACTATCAATAATTGCACTCAGCAAGTCAATCCCCACTCCCCCATCCTGTCATTTACCTGTATTTAAGCTTTCCACTCTTAGAGGGAGACCGGACTGGGCCACAGCAACAAGTTTCAAAGCAATGTAAAATTGACTTCTTCCGAAATAGCCAAGTCTTGTCGCACCACAGAGCTCCATAATCTGAAATGAAACACAGTTACTTATAGAAATAAATTTTAAACACAACTGCTATACAGATTTCATACATTTCAGAGTAGCATGCCATGTTTTCAGACATACTGACTGCATCCCTCTCCACAATGATGACCTGCAATCTTACTGAAGGGCATGCCAGCTTGTGCCAGGTCATTGTGCCAGTCAGACTCTAACAGCTAAATGATCCCAGACTGCCTTTTTTCCTACTTGAGCAGTCTCATCTAGACTGCGATATTCCAAGTGAGATGCAAGGACGCTCTTGGAACACCATAGTGAAACCCTTGTTGAAGTCAATATAGATGGCATCACTGCTTCTCTCTCCTCAACCACTGTTCCAGACAATCTGGCGGACAAGTACTCTTGGTAATCCTAATTACTGCTTTCACATTCTTATGCCTAGAAATGGCTTCTAAGCAAACTGGCTCCACAATTCCTCAGGGACCAAACTGCAGCTGGCCAGCATGCAGCTCCCCAAACACATCTTCCTTTACGCTCCTGAAGATGACTGCAACATCTTTCTCCAGTCATTGAGACCTAACCCTGATCTCCAAAACTACTGGAAGAGAAAGATGGCTTGCAACAACATTAGCTAGCTCTCTCAACATGCTCAGAAGGATCCCATCTAATCCCATAGATTTGATATTTCTCTAGAGAATCATCATCTTTTTGTAATACTACTAGTTTCTCTCTTTCAATCTCATCTCAGGCACAAAAGTCCATGAGACTTTGCCTGTGAATATCAGTGCAGAGAATCTCAGACTAATTTATATCCACAGGCATTAGTTTCTGTCCTCACTCTTCCCACCTGAGCTCAGTCATGTTCCCTCGTTGGAAAACCTGGTCTCTTGTAACATCTGCTCATTTTCTTAACTACTGGGATGTACTACTACTGGACTTAGAGAAAGCTGTCCTGAAAGGTTTCCCAGCCCTCAGAGGACACCGTTCTGAATGCAGAGAAGCCCTGCTCGGAGGCAAGTTCCAGCTGAAGAAGTGAACTACACTTTCACATAGCAATAACTGAGCCACCCGATGCACAAGCTGTTAGCCTGTGTGCTTCAGCATCGCTGGATCAGAAAACAGATTTCAGTAACTACATCCAATGAATCAGATGAGTTTATCAACCACAACTGAGCCAGATACAGCTCAACAAAGAACTACTTGGGTATCTCCTCGCCATGCATCAGGATTCTGGAACCTCATGAAAATAAGCTGATGCAAAACCTGTCACAGGAAGGTGTGGGAAGTTGACAAACACTTAGTTTCAAAAAAGTCCCAAGACAATCAGCAGGTCTAGGGCTGTACATGCAGCTCAAATCTTGGTGGACAAAAACTACTGCATTAAATCAGTTGTCTGTGTCTGCATTACACTTCACACATTGTCCCATAGCTCTTCTGTTACTTGTATTTTCCCATTGTAGCATTTCTGCAGCATGATGTCTGGAGAGAAGTCAGGTGATAATAGAGCATTTTCCAAAATCCATCAAATGAAAAAATAATTCAATACAGTTGAATGCAATACACTAATTTCAACAGGTAGGTTGGGCTACAAAAAGTGCCACCCGGAAAGAAGTGACAGTATAAATTGACAGATGACAATTCAAATAAAAACTGAGGCATCAACATCTAAACCTTTACTCAACCTAGTGCAAAAAACAATTATACTGAGTTTAAATAACTAGCAGAGCTAAAGCAGTGGATATTCAAGAGAAAGCTGGCAATCAAAACCAGTGTGACAGCAAAAGCAATTCCTTTTTTTTAAAGCACTGTATGCTGGAAGACTGATGGAACATCCACATACTTGACTACATCCAAAACAGAAAAAGCTTGTGGATTCAGTGGCCTAGCACCAACAGATGAGTTAACCAGACTCTCACGGGTCTTACGAAAAGAAGCAATGATATAGGCATTTCGAGCTTATGGAATCATTACGAACTAATGGCTTTGTGCAATTTCAAAGCCACTGCTGAACTACAAATTACCTTCTTTCAGAGCTTGTCAGTACTGCCAGACAGAAAAAAAACTTCAGTTAAAAACTGAATTAATAATTAAGCTACTGTGAACAGGTAAGCATGAGGAAAGAAAGGCAAGCATAGATTCAAAGTAAATATATATAAATACACCAGATGTAAGTATTGAGAAAAGCATACAGTTAAGGATACAAAAAAAGCCAAACAACCCTCGCCCGCCCCTCCCCCCCCCCCCCCAAAAGAATGCTCTTCTGCTGCTGAACAAGTAGGCGTCAAATCCACTCACAGCTAGCTAAAGGAGTCCTCTGTTTCAAACACAGAATACAACCTGATTAGAAACATGACTGAAGGTTGAGTAAGATCATTAGATGCAAACATGTAGTGGAGACTCCTCTGCTGAGTGACAGCATGCTCAAACATACTCAAACAGTGTACCTGGAATTCCCTTGAAGCAGGATTTAAACATGCAACAGGTAATAAGCTATACTGAAGAGGGGAATAATAATTAAAAAATTATCACAGGATTGCTTCTCTGAGATTTAAGTTTAGGGCTTTCATCTGTTTAAGAAGAGAGAGGATAAGGAATTTCCCTAAACTCTTCAAGGAACGCAGAGCCATCTTCAAGACAAAATGCTTCACAACTGTTTCAATCTCCTCAGATATGAAGAACCTGAGGTCACACTACTCCAGTTAATTAGAATAAGGCCAACAACTCTATGAAGCCCCAGAACTGTTGGAAGCCCTTGATACAAAAACCACCAAAAAAACCCCCAAACAAACAAACAAAAAAACCCACAAGAACACACCTCCATACAGTAGCTGTAAATTATAAAATTGCATGCTCAGTCATCATACCACAAAGATGTAATAACAGCATCAGAAATACCAGGAGTTGGCACAAACCAGACACGCCTGGGAAGCAGTATGTTGTCAAAGGGCACTGTTTCAAGCAGATACCTTCTAGAACCCTTACAGGTTTCAAATAAGAGGCCCTTGAACGTGGAGAGGCTTGTGAACCTTTACAAATTCCAGGTGAAGTGGAACAAATCATATCTTTATCAAATGCAGTGAAACACACTTCCCAGAACTTACAAAATCTCTCTGGGAGACTCTTCCAGAATATCACAGTCTCCCTGCCCCCAGATTCTTCTACAAGGCAAATCAAGCCCATTATCTGTAAATATTATTCATGCAAAAGTACAACAGTATTTAAACAGGGATGACTTCAATGCTAAAACAATAAATGAAGCAACATGCATGCCACCTACACAGGAAAGATAAAAATATTCCATCTGCTTGGAGAGAGTTACTACAGTACCTACTGTTCCATACCAGAGGGTGGAAAGAGGCAAGACCTGAAGACAACTTCTGCAGGCTGGAAGTTACAACACATACGGTGTGTGCTAATGGGAAGTGGAGTGAACAAACTTAGAGGAGGACCTTTTGTATCATCTCATCCAAACTAGGACATTGTTGATTACAAAAAGTCTTACACCAAGAATATAGATGTGAAAATTGTTAAACACAAAGAAACCCTACGTAGAGTCACGGAATAGATGAACTTGGAAAGGTCTTCTGGAGATCATTTGCTCCACTCCCCCTGCTTAAAGCAGGCTCAGCAGGTTGCTTTGGACTGTGTCCAGTTGGGATTTTGAGTATATACAAGTAGGGAGACTCTACAACCTCTCTAGACAACCTCTTTAAGTGAGTGATCACCTTTACAGTAACAAAGTTTTGTCTTATGTTTAAATTAAACAATCGCCATGAACAATACATGTAAACCACGCACCAGAATGACAAAATAAGTTTTCACATTCATTATACAATATTTGATACAAACTTGAATTAAACCAAACCATATGAACATACTTGTGCTTCAATATTTCAAAAACAATTGAGTTTTACTGTGCATATTAACAATAACCTTCAAATGAAAAACAAGCATTACATTAAAAAAAAGTTGTTTATTTCAGATACAAAAAAATATTAAATATAATAACTTGCTTCTATTTTGTTAGTTAATAAAAATGTAACTGATTATGGCTTGATTTTAATTCACAGTTTAAAATTTAAAAATTTACCAAATCAACAGTGTTATTTCTGTATCTCATACACAGCAGTTCACTGATGAGAATTCTCTCTTGCTCTTTGCAAACTTAAAACACATGGCAGAATGTTTTCCAATTCAAAAGTTTATTGGAATACAATCTTAAATTGGGTACTAGAACACACTGTCCTACAATGTTGCTCTCCTGAAGTCATGTAATCCACTCACCTCAGTTACAACAAAAATTAGCCACATCTCTACAGTGGAATGTAATTCAGGGATGTGTAATGTAAGTTGAAAAAATGTTTCCTATTCACTGCTATTGTAGCAGAAAAATACCCATGATCATCTCTACACACCGAAGAACTATGAAAATCACTTTCATTTGTTTTTTCCTAACTTGAATACATTTCTTTCCTCCCAATTCATTACCTTCTAATCATGTTATTCTGCATCTGCTGTTAGATTGATTCCTGTCACTTCATTTATCTCAATCTACCTCACTAATTGCTGACCACAGCATGGCACAGTTTTCCAACTACAGTCTCTCACCTATTGTCAACTGAACAAAGCAGTACCGATAAGTCTGCTAATATTAGTTAGAATTTTTAACTTCTCTTCAAAAATCTCACTTGACAGGTAGCTTCTCAGATGCACCAGTTGTTGACAGCACTGTGCAACAGGAACAAGACAGAGAACTGACAAAGATCCTTCTTTTGATGAGTTATTTTTAACCAAGTCAAGTCTCTGACCCAGTTCTCCACATGGCTTCACAAAGCTTGGCACAAGGTAGGACACAAATAAAAAAAAACCAACTGTAGACAGGACAAAAAAAAAAGGCCACTAAAAGAAACAGTCCAAGTATCGCTCTGAATTCTATCTTTCAGCACACTGCAAACATTTAAAAAGTCTTACACCTATCCAAAGATCATTTGCAAAATGCATCTGTGAAGGATAACAAATACTGCTATATTTAATATTCAGGCAGTGTGAAGCAGAAAACGTTCATGTGCTGAACAGCAAGTGTATAATTACCTCTAATATATACATTTATCTTATTAGGTACTTAGGCATTGTAGTAAATATAGTAAATCAGTTGATACTAAGAATTCCAAGGCACAGAGTATATTTAGGACATTGCTGTTCTCTGTTGCATAACAAATAGTAAGGTTTTAGTCATTGTTCCATGAAGATGCATCTCAGTCAATTCCACAAACCTGGCTTCAGAACATAGGCTTTGAAAGAAATAAAATCAATAGCACTGGAGGAGAAATAAAATCAATAGCACTGGAGATAACACCTGCTCTCTGGCAGTGAACTATTTAGAGTCTCTTACTGTCTGAGCTTCTCCTAATACTTCTCCGCCCTTGATTTTCACACTGTGCAGATTTCACAGTGGAAGCAGACTGCTAAAATGCCATCAGGAAGAAAAAAGCTACTCATCAGCTTGGACAATAAATTCTCCATAAATACTTAAAACTGAAACTTCCCATTCCACAGGTCATTTCAGGGTCAAACATACATCGGTTTCAATTAAATGAAATTTCAGAATTAATCACATCAGAAATAATTAGCTGTTCAAAAAATGACCCAGTATCTTAAGGCTCAGAGGAATTATTCTGCCCCTGTACTTTGGGATCTGTTTTACAAGCATGCCCACTCCCTGAGAAAGGTTGCCAGATTTGGAGTCATGCTTTCACTTTGTTAATAGAAAAGCAGCAAAAAGCACTAGAAATTTAAAACTCTGATTTATGACAGATAATGAATTCTTAACAAGTGAATATGCTGAACACCACACACACACACAGATCTCATAGAACTTTTATTACTGGTGGTGCTTTTTGAACCAGTTATACTTTAGGTAATTCCTGACCTCGACCCACTCCAAAAGTGGTCTGCAACACCTCTTGTTGTTCCTGGTAGCAAGCATGTAGTTTCACAGTGGATTAGCCTCATTTATTAAAGACACTTCCTAAAGCAGTAGTTGCTTTTCTGCTGTTTCCATTAGCAATCAAAGTTGGTGGTCTTACTAAAAGCTTCTGCAAAAGCTGTTACAAGCTCTACACATGAATCTTACCTGCAGAGCTCCACAGCTCTCCAGAGGTCAGCAAATCCCTTCTGATTTGGGAGTACATGGCAACCACCACACATCAATCCACAATGATGAGGCAGATGCACCCTACATGCAACTACAAGATCCTTAGAGGGGCCACTTTTCCAAATATCTAGAGTAATAGACTGTCCTACTTGACTACAACTCAAAGAAAATATTGTCAAATACCCTCAAAAAGAGGGCAGAAAAAAGAATTGTACACCCTTCTGATATGTTCAGTAGCACCAAAGGAAACAGCATAACAAAGGAAAATACAGTCAGATGAACACTCAGAAAGCAACTACCATTCTCCCAAGTAAAAAGTCACACCTGGAAGACCTCAAGGCACAGTTGCTCTTTGCTTGTATTAAGACTTTCTCTACTGTTGTTTTTCTGGCAGAGTAGGTGTTCATGAGAAAGACACATTAGAAGCAGAAATGGTAATAAAGCAGCCAGAAGAACTGGAAATTAAAAAAAAAAAAAAAATCTGAAGCAGCAAAAGACAGCCCAAGGAACTACAAGAACCATTTCTAATTTTTGATGCATAAAGAGAGGCTCTTTTAAAGTGAGATATTCCACATACCTGTGTTCTTTTACTACATAATTTTACATTACTGCTTAACCTAAATAGCTCCTCCCCCCTCTGCTCTCAACTGCAGCTCCCCACTCCTGAGCACTAACCGCTGCTCATCTGTCCGGTCACACAATATGATTACTCCACTCAGCCAACAAAAAGTTACTCTGTTAGTTATTTTCTCTTTTATTAAACTGAATCTGTCTAATGTACAACCAACAAACACCTCAGCAGAGCTTCAGAAGTTATTTACTCACAGGTTTTATTTATAATAGAAAAAATACAAATTTTTATGAACAAACTGCTATAAGATTATATTCATTATAAAATGAATCTTATAGTATACATCTCTCACTGGTCAGCATCAGGCATCTAGAACTGGTTTTTAGGTTTGCAGTTTATGTTTTCGACAAGCAAACCCTGAAGCAGAAATGGCAAACAAACCCCAGCTGGCACACACGGAATGACATTCTTCATCTGTAATCTTTTGAGGCACTTGGTCTTATTCTTGCAATAATTAAAAGTCCAGCTGAATACGCATGAAGACTAACCAAGTTTGCCTTTACTTTGTGTGCTGTTTGCTTGTTCTTATGGTTGAAGTTTATGTGAGTAAATAACTTCTGAAGCTCTACCAATCTTCAAAAATGTAATTTATCTCCCATAGCATAAACAAATGAATGGAACTACTTGTATATAATTATCAAGAAAGCATCTAGCTTCAGCAGGCACTGGAGAGATACTTCACAGATATTCTAATTGTGGATACTCCTACCACGCAGCATTACGTTGAATATTTTTCCCATAATACTAAATGCTGAAGAGAGGAGCATTTACACAGACATATTCATTCTTTTCAGACCTCCTCTATAACTGAAACATTACAGTGATTAATATTCTTTGCTAATAATTATTTTCTTTCTTTTTCAGTTTTAACATTTTCCCCACACATCACCCTTCACACTACTATGCCAGAACAACGCTAACAGAGAAAAACCCCCAAAGAATGAAAACAAGCTTCTGGGTTTTCTGCTAATGTAAAATGAAGATTAAGACATTCTTTGATCCCAGAATTAGTGGTCATGCTGTGACCTGGACAAATAGGACTGTTCCGGTCTGTTCCTGTTATTCCTGAGCACATGTAAGTTTACCTGAAGCTACTGTGTCCATTGTTTTACACTCATTTCCCATCCCAATCTTTTTTCCTCTGAGCATCAGTCTGAGCAGTGTTAGTTACTTAGCTTTGCACTGCTCTTCTCCTCCCACTGAGGCCGAGAAGCCTTAAAGATATGTCTATCAAAGTTTAAACAAACCTTGGTTAAAGTTCTAAAAACTGCACATTTACAGAGCTACACTTGAGACTCCACTGTTAACATTATGTCTTAAATTATTTAAGATGCTTCAAATCAGAAAAAAAAAGTCACTCACTCTATTGTAATAACAGACACTTCTACAAAATTCGCAACTACCAGTCTGAAGCAGGAGTATGTCAGCACCTAATGCTAAATTTTACACAGCTCAGTCCTGGTCACCCTTTTCTGGGATTACTGAAGTTGAAAGATATATTCAAAACTGAGCCTACTCATTGCTCTGTTACCATACTTAAGAAGCATTGTAGACGTCAGAAGTCAATCATTCCAGAAATTCAGGTCAGACTGTCATCTTTTCCAAGTCTTTTAACCTATCAAAACACAGTTCTTATACACAGTCAGACATGCCTAAGTTATGTTATATTTTTTGTATTACAAATGTAGGGACAATTTAACTCTTCAGACACTAACCCCAGGTGGAAAAAACAAGCAAGTCATGGACATGATCACGAGCTTGGTATATTAATTTAGAAAGAATGACATTGCTGGCTTCAGAATATCCTTGTGGTCAACAGAAATGCTAAAGGAAAGAGAGTAAGAGGGAAAAATATTCTTACATTAATCATTATTGGAATTCCGGTGAGAAAAATCTGATAGTCAACATATTTCTCCCACACTCACTTCTGACTTCAAACTCATTTAAACGAAAGGCAGAACTCAAATTTGAAGTCTAGGAATTCTACAAGGATTAATCAAAACAGCAAATATTTGTGGCCTAATAGGTAGGAAACTTGTCTGCAAGGACTACTTTTTTGAAGGCTAGTAAATACAATTGAAAAGTCATAGAGACTGCCAGCAAAGTCCTATAATTTCACAGTATCTGCAGTAACATTTACTGAAGATTAGACTAAGATGAAGGCATGTTTGCCATTTTTCACAGTCAGTGAAGTACTTAAAACTTCTAATACAAAAGAATCACTTTTACCAGTAAAAGATCAAATTTACAATCCATAATTTTGTACAGCCAACTTGATTCTAAGACTTTGCCAAAGGCCTTGATATTTCCGATTATAGAATTTCATCCAGTCATGTCAGACAGGATATTAATCACCCCTGCTGTCATCTGACAGCATGTTTAAAAAGAAAACAATCAACTGTTTTCAAACAAAGTTGAGTTGTGATACTTGAAATTATCTGAGTGCTGTGTTCCATACGGAATTACGAAGGAATTATTTACTATCCAAGTGACTGTACAGTAAGAATACCAGTCAATTTCATAGGCTCAAAACCAATTACATCAAGAAATCCACTAAAAACAAATATAAATCTAATAGACTTAATCTAAAGTCCTAAAGTTTTGCCATTAACTTCCTGCCTTTTGTTTCAAAAACAATGACTTTTCTCTTCCTAAATGCTGCTGAGATATGAGACCATTCTAACTAATTAACTGTAAAAAGAAATTAATTTTCAGCCCACTATAGTCCCTGTGAAAGTAACATCACTAAAACAAACATTTTTACCAGAATTCTGCAGAAGCTCAAAGCACAATTCACAGGACAAACAGCAGACTAAAAGCCAGTCCTGGCACTAACAGAAAGTACACTCTTATGTATCTCATTAATACAGGGAATCAAAGCCAACCTACTGCTCAGCTGAGAGGAGAATACTCTATTACAGTGACATTTGAAGGGAAAAAAATAGGTGATACACAAATCAGATCCAGGCACTGTTTCTATTTACAACAGGTTTTTAACAACTCTTGTTTACTAAATGAGGACTGGGATACAGCATAATATATGTGTACAAACATCTTTTTTACAAAAATACATGAATATATAAAAATTATATGTGAATTACGTAAGATTATAATCAAAAGTCTACACACTTACCAATTTTATGGTGCTCAGGCTAAAAAAATACTACAGATTAGCAAGAAAATTGCTACAGTTAGAAGTATCTACACTGGAAAAATACCTTGATAATGACCTGTTGCGAATATTGCCTCAGAAGAAATCCAAACTAATTTTAAGTTTTTTCCATGTGACATTTTAATATAAGATTTAAAAGAATAAAAAACCCAAACAAAATGTATGAGTTGGATTAAGTGAAGCGATTTTTTTTTTAATTCGGGCTTGTTGCAGACTAGCCGTAGGTCAGTATTAGGAGAAGAATGCTTTTTACACAGTGTACATTTTTTTAAGATCTAAAAGTGCTTAGATAAAGCACTTCTAAATATAGTCCAAATTCATATGACTGAAGGGAAGGCATGAAATTTGCCATGTATAAGGAATTCTCATTTCTTACCCCATCAGCTCTGAAAGGATAATAAATTCAGAAAATTAACCAGAATGATTTTGAGTCTTCTGCATGTCTCTACCACACAGGCAATCCTAAGCATGCCCTGGCTTAGCTTCCATTCAAAGCTGGCATTTAGTAGACTCTACTGATTTGACAAACAGGTAGTCTTCTGTAGGAAAATTCACTGAAACAGTAACTGCAACAATAAAATAACGGTGAACAAGCTGTTATTTTCTTAGATCCCTTTCTCTCTACATCCATTTTCCAACAAAGAAGCCAACATTTTAAATCAAGAACCTGCAATTTCATTTTGCCATGTTCTGCCTATGGACTGTAATTCCATTTATAACTCTGCTGCCTGTCAGCAGATGAGCTCTGGCATTTGAGGAAACATCACTGCATCTTCTGTTCCCTCTATTTGCCAAAAACTACCACCCCAAGAACAATAGAAGGCAGCATATGTCGGCAGCTCAGTCTGGACTTCTCAATGAAGCAGCCGCATCATGGGTATGCATTTTCTTTCAACTTCTGAAGTGAGGGCAGCAAACTCTGACAGAGAGTTGAGGTAGACCACCACAGAGTAATTTTTTCCTTCAATAAAACAAGTACAAGCAAAACTAATCTGTCTATAAAGACGCCTTAAAAACAAACAAAAAAGCTTGAAAGAGGCTAACAAGAGCCAAAAATAGCTTCACACTAGGTTTTTACTGGACTGATGGAAGCCTGCTGTAGTCAAAGTAAGTGGGCATAATTGTTCGATTCATCTGTCATTCCAAAGACGTTTCTAGAAGTCAGGTAACATTGCTGTACAATGCCAGCACTGAAGATGACAGTTCATTTGTTTTAGAGAAAATACATGCCAATACTCACATATTTGTAGTTTTATAGGAATGCTGTATTTTAAAGCAAGATGCTTTGACTCACTAATTTCAGATGAGTATCATATGCACCACCGACTTGCTTCTTGTCTGGTGAAGTTTCTGTGATTCATAATCAAGAGTACAAATTCATAGAACATTCTATGATTAACTCATCTAAATAAGAATTCTACAAATCAAACAAATGAAACAGCTACTATAGTCATTCCATGCACAAGTAATGACTTTCACAATACATTTTTTGGCTAACCATAGCTTTTACAAGCAATTTCACCACCAGTTCAGAGACACCAAAAACTGACTTTATTAGCATACACACATGAGCATTTTAGGTCAGATGTGAAATATGCCTTTGAAGCCAATTTCCTGAGCACACTCCTCTGTGCAGCCACTCCAGAACAGGCAACTACATTTCTTTTGTATGAAGTAACCTAGAAGATACACCCTAGGAGGGCACCATAATGAATCCCAGCTAACATTCAGTGCACAGGACCAGGCTGGAACTCTAGCAAAGGGAAGCTTCTGAAGTGCATAAATACAGTGGGTGACAGCTCCTCAGGATCACTTGTGTTGTGTCACACTACTTGCACACACACACACACACCCACACCAATGCACACGCAACTGAGCCACAAGCTGAGGCAAGTGAAAATTAAATTTGACAAAACCTTCTAACTTTTGGGTGAACAAGCTCCCTGGACAGCTCACTGTCTGTTCAAAGGAAAGTCAGAGCCAGCTCCATCTTCCAGTGGTTTAAGCTTACCCCAAACCCCATGCCAGGTCACAACTAAAATACCCAACCGCTCTAGAACAGACTTCCTGTCTGTCCAAGAGTTTTTCTCCTCCTTTCTTGTGTTAGCAGTGACATTCACTCAACTCCGCTGTCACCTGATACAGAGTTATAACCAACAAAAAGCTGTGATTAATTTTCTGCCTACACAGTCCCTGATGCCAGTGTACAACAGCATTGGACAGGCAAGAGTGTCTTTGCAAGGAGACGGAACACATGGCTGAGGGAAGACGGAACCACCTTCTTCACCTCACCATTAGATTTTTGTCAGCTGCAATGTGGAACCACACCCTGAGAGTGATCTGAAGACTCATAACTGTTGTGACGTAGCTGGACTTCTTACCTCAACACACATATTTTATTCGCTCTTTTATGCAAGTCTTCTACCTTAATGCTCATTTCAGAGATGAGCATAAAAAAGAAGAAACATAGGTTAATAGAGACTGGTGCCTATATTATATTATATTATATTATGACTCACATATGCATCTTTGGCATGGTATTTTTACTCTGATAATAAAGCTGTCCTTTTGTAGATGTGTACAAAATGGACATCTAGCTTTTCTCTTCCAGGATGCTGCAGCTTTGTATACAACACCTGTATATTTTCTCTGACAAAACTCTTTCAGTCTTCTACGTCTTCATTTATCCCCACTTAACAGGCAGCTGACAGTGTCCCTCAGAGGGAGAAATGCAACTGATTAGGAACGAGACACACATATTAACTTTTGTTCCTGTGAGACAGATCTCTCACAAGGATGCAACTCTTTGCAAAAAAGGCTGCACATAGATCCAGCCTCTAGACAGGAGATTTTCAAGTAAAACAAGTTACGAGTCTAAAAATGCAACTGTCAGACATTTTCATTTCCAATGGGATCAGTTCTGAACTATTCAAAGGCACCTACCAACCTGCAGTATTGAAGAGGAAAAACTCCAAGGTAGTTCCTCAGGACTACTTGGTCGCCTTGAGCTTGAAGAGCGACAGTTTTATGCTATGTTTTGCACACCTACAAACGTATTTAGCATTCGTGTGACCAGTACTACACTTACATTCCAGGATTATGTAAGGATTGGGTAACTGAATCAAGCTCATTTCCCCACAAGCATCAGGTGCTTTAAATAAACAGGTAAAAACACAGCACCCATGTGTTCAAAAAAAAAATCCATCTCTTTCACAAGGTTTTTTTATTTCTTAAGCTATTTCATCTTGAGGTTTAAATAACATAGTCTCAGCTTCCAAAGCATCAAATGTGTTTTCTCTTTTAAGAACTCCAATCCAATATATTCATGCCTGTGTTAACCTGGGGTAGAGCCATACTTTAAGAAGAACATAAAATAGCTAGGCAACTAAATTCTTTTTGAAGTACAAGGTACTTTACAGGTGACCAACTGTGATTGCACAAGATACTCATAACGGGTCAAACTGCTACGGGCATTTCAACTTTCCTTGTACTATTTACAGTCTCATTCCTCAGGCAATCTAATATCTTGTTTGCCATTTTAACTGCAAGGTTCTCCTTGAGATCACTACAGTGATAAGCCAGGTCTGCCTCTTGAGTTAATTTATTTAGGACCCATGGAATGATGCCTGAGTAGTCTCTCTTCTTCAGATGCAGTCTACTTTGCAGGAAAATATCTGACCTCCTCTGCAAAAGATAAGGATATAATCTGTGGACACTTGTATTCAAAATTCCAGGTCTTTCCAAGTTCTTGCACTAAAGTCTTGCATAATAAAAAATCTCTAGCACTAGCTTACTATACACTGACCCAGACAAGTTTTATGTAAAAGAAATTTTTAAATACAGCAAAGTAAACATTCACTTTCCCTGGGATGATTTTTCTGAAATTGGTTGGCCACACACAAAAAGCAGCAATGGGTGGCCCTTGAGAAACTTTACTCATAATACTGAGCATGCAGACTCTCTTACCATTAAGTCCAGTCTAGCAAGTCATCAAGTAAGAGATTACTGGTTTCACCAGGAAGAACCATTTCTTATTCAGCCCTCTTCCACTTCATTGTCTCTTAAACTCATTTCAACTAGCCAAGTTGGGAGGCCCAAAACACACCAACAGTAACCCTAGTCAGTACGTGTTCTCCTGGCACTGAATTTCAGTACCCTGCAATTTGTGTTTCTAGCAACAGTAAGTTTAATACTTTGTTAAAAGGGCTGCTTATCTCACTAGGCTGGGGATGAAACTGCATAAAACACGGCACAGCTTTCTAAATACAGCTTTACCCACAGCAGCTTAAAAGACTATGTAAACTTTAAAGCACTGAACAATGACAGAGAGAACTGCAGAAATAGCAAATTATTACAAATAGCTGTTCAAAAGAATGGTTCACTGGGAATACGTTCCTCAAATAATCACATACACACACCAAAGCAGACTTTCCCTTTCCTACACAGGTAGTTCTACAATACTGCTACACCTTTTAGACGTAACCTGGCAAAGGAAGTGCTAAAACTGTGCATATACATATTGCAAGGGCCCGAGTCAGTCTTAACATCACATTTTTCGTTGTTAGAAACGTTTGGATGACCACAGGTAAGTTAATTCCTGCCGGCAAGGGATGCCCAAGAAAAAAACTGCATGGCTTAGGCGAAGTGGACCAGTGTCAGTAGCTCCCAACGACGCAAACCCAGATTTCCTTCTGTGTTGCTCTTCATCAGCAGATCGTGGGGACAATCCCACCCACCCCC
>VZTE01006235.1:519738-536863 GCA_013397775.1 Eulacestoma nigropectus
GCGGCAGCGCCCCCTGTGGGTGCGGCGGCTGGGGGTGCTCGGACCCCGGCGCGGGGCGTCTCGCTCTCTGGCTCGGCCGGCACCGCACAGGTCCCCGGGGAAACTGCCCAATAAATCAGGGGATGCTCAGGTGACTGCCGTCACGGCCGCCCCGGCTTAGTGGGTCGTGTGAGAGGCTGAGGCAGTGCCGAGCGGCTGCCTTCACAGCATCACAGAAACAATTAGGTTGGAAAAGACCTCTGAGATCACCGAGTCCAACCTGTGACTGAACACCTGCCATGTCAACTAGACCATGGCACTCAGTGCCACGTCCAGTCTTTCCTTACACACCTCCAGGGACAGTGATGCCACCACCTCCCTGGGCAGCCCATTCCAGTGTCTAATCACCCTTCCTGTAAAGAAATTCCTCCTAATGTCCATCCTGAACCTTTGCTGGTGCATCTTGAGACAATGTCCTCTTGTCCTATTGCTGGTTGCCTGGGAGAACAGACGACCCCCCACCTGGCTACAAACTCCTTTCAGGGAGTTATAGAGAGTGATAAGGTCTCCCCTGAGCCTTCTCCAAGCTAAACACCCCCAGTTCCCTCAGCTGCTCCTCATGACTTGTGCTCCAGACCCTTCACCAGCTTTGTTGCCCATCTCTGGACTTGCTCCAGCACCTCAATGTCTGTCCTGAATTGAAGGACCCAGAACTGGACACAGGACTGGCATCACCAGTACAGGAGAATAATCACTTCTGTGGGGCTTGGGGCACTTGATAACATCTCCAGTGCAGGTTCTGATAACTGGTGAAGGACGGCCTACTATGCCATATAGGCCCAATGGTTGCCCTCCTCCACATGCATCCTCTTTCCACCATCACTACTGTATGCATCAACACCACATAGCACACAGTAAGTGGCCTGGATAGTAGCTCCATACGTCAGCCTTGCAAGGAAGAATAGGTAAGAGCTGTGTTTTCCAAGCTTCTGTGAGTTTCCTTGCATAGAATCACAGAACGGTTTGGGTTGGAAGAACATTAAAGATCATCTATGTTTCTTCTCTTTTTCCACTTCACCTTCCTTCACGACTCTTCCAATATTTCTCTTTCCAGATTGCTGTTGCTGACTGCTCTACTTCCCTTAACCACTTCATCCTTTCTGCCTTTTAAGATAGTTACATTTTGAACTTACAGCAGACATTCATCTTCCTTGCTACTTGAAATACACAGTATTTTACTGCTAACTGAAGTTTCTGAAAAACACAGATATGTTAGTTTATAGTTAAAATAACAGACAAAAGGTTCTTCCCATAAATGTATCATTATCAAACTTTTGCAACTCCAAATGACACTAATGATGAAACCACACAGATCAATCAAATTCTCAGTTAAAATTCCTCAGAATAGCCTATAGTAAAGAGATAGCTTTTTAAAATATTATAACTAATTATTATGATTTTATACACTTAGATAAGGCAAATTTAGCATCATAGGTCACTTACTTGGAGCTATTGTCCCATCAGTATCTCTGCAAGTAAAATGATTGTAACCTCTCCTCTCATGGCTGAATTGCATATTGCTATTCTATTAGTTACACAGAGTTACTTGTAGAAGAGGTTTTAAAATCACTTATCAGTAGGTGATTTGGTTCCATGTGCCTTTGCTTCTTACAGTGATTGTGCACTAGTTCAGGCACTGGAGTTTGAAACATTAAATATGTATATATCTGTAGCTATAAGTTAGTTTAGGGACCCCAGAATACTTTTATTGTCAAAATAATTTTGAGGTTTATGCTCAAGAGTAATCTGGACATCTCAATATTTTAATTGAGTGAGTAATCTGGACATATTATTTTGAGTTGCTATTTTTTATTTGCATCTTTGCAGCAAGAGCTCTCTTTTTACATTAATGGGGATCACTTGGCTGCAATAGTTTGTACATGACACAAAGATTAATACAAGGATGGAGTTCCCTAGCATGGACTATTCCCACATATCCAAATGCCAAACAGTTCTGAAGTATGTTCAATAACTGTACATTTCACTAAACCCATGATACACCATGTGAAAATGTGATGTCTTTGCTTACTGGAGGGTTGAATGCTTTTCCCGGTGGTATAGCATCTCTCTGAAGCTGTTCAGGTAGATAGTTTGGGAATCAGATTGTTGGGTTTCATTTCCAACTCCTGTACCATAAACTTACCTGCTTGCTTTGTGTCAGTTCAAAGACTGAGCAGAAGTAATAAAAATGACATTACTTGTAGCAAATTAAATTCTACTTCCAAAGATCTGCATGTGGACAAAGCATCTTTGCCTCAGAGAGTCCCAGTACAACGTTTCTGCTCTACTATGGGATCTCTCTTCCCTGCCCCAATCAGACCCTGCAAACCTCCAGCCCGAGGAGGGATCTTCTGTTCAGAACTTTGCTGGTGCCCATCATGCCAGACTTAGCATCTATTGAGATAAAAAATTAAATCTTTTCAGTGGCTTCTCAATGACAATTCATTTTGTTTATCTGGAGAATATGCTGTTTGCTACAGGATGAACCGAGGAAAATAGTATTCATGCATGTTAGTAAGAAGTTAGTAACTTCTCTGTACTTGCACTTGCCAGTGCAACTGACCCGAACAATTTTGACTTTAGATCTTTTGTTTTGGAAAGATTTGTATCACAGCATTTCCCAGAGCTCATATTAGATACGCAAAGAAGATTTTTGGTAAAATACCCATCAAAATATATCATTAGTGATACACTTTTGATACAGTAGATTCAGCCTTCAGTACATGAAACAATTGATTCAAATGCCTTGATTTATGTTTTAAATGGAATAAGAAGAGGACCTTTTTGTCCTGGATTTTTTGGTATTGTACCTATTATTCTCTCCTTTTAATGTACCTTCTTAGAATTCAGATTTCTGAATAGCTAAGAGTTAAATTCTCCACGTGGTGCCTAATTTTACTGTATTTTATTTTCTGTAAAGATTAGATTACAGATATTGTTATCAAAGCATTCATCCTTTTAAGAGATAAGATTTAGAGAAAATCATCATCATCATAGGAAGGCTACGTCTAATGACCCAAGGGGATTGAAGTGCAAGATTATTTTGCTGCCCGTAACTCTTAGAATCAGACCTAAATTATACATCAGTAATACATTATTCTTAGAAAAGGCATACTTTTACAATTTGATATATGACCAGAAATATGTATGTTCAATGGTACTAAAAACCAAAAAGAATTTTATTCATTTAAGGACAATAGCACTTAAAACTGGTTTCAGCATCTTTTATCAGCTGTAAACTTACTATTGGTTTCTGAAAACTAGTTGTTACACATGTTGAGACTCATTTCTAAAAATAAACATAACTCATAAACAGATGCAGGGTCTGGTGTTCATCATGTGAGGGGGGCGTGCCATGTCTACAGTCTACCTGCTTTTGATGTTCTTAGTACAGTTAGTGGGTCTCACGTACTACCTTATTTGCACTAAAGTAAGATATATGCCCAGATTTTTTTTTTTTTTTAATTAAAACACCTTGAAATAACTATCAGCCTTATAAAGTATGTATTCAGGTCCAGTTCCCATTTTGCATCTGGTTCTCCAAGTTTAGAAAAATGGCCCTGAGGTTATTTGTCACTGCCTTTCTAAATTCTTCCGCATACGTAATGCTGTGGAGCAGGTTTTACAATCTCTGTCAATATACTCTTTTACCTGCAGCTCATCAGGAGTTCTGGGAACTTGTTCTATCCTGATTCTTTAGTGTAAAGACAAGTAGATTAGGGCTAGAAAGAATGGGAGATGTTTAAAAATATCTGCTGTCTCAGACTTTAGAACTGGTTTGTTGTTCCTGCCTGTTTTCAAGAAAGAAGATACCTTTAGACATAAGGTACTTTATTCCAGACAGAAGAAGATTTTGAGAATAGTGTTAACAATTACAAATGAAAGAAGTTCCTGTTCTGCTTTTCTAAAAGCATATGTATTTTCTTTGTATAGAAGCAACATTTCGGTGGGAATATAGCCACTTTACAGATATCATACCCACACTTTTGTAAATTTCTGCATGTATGTTCTGTGTTACAGTTTACAACCTCTTTCCAACCTTACATTTTTGCAATTTTGAAAAACATCAGTTTCATCATGTGCTGTTTTTACCTTCTCTGAAATGGCATCCCTATTTCAAAGAACCTACCAGTTCTGTTGGGATTGTTTCTCCATCAAAAGGGCATCCTACATTTAAGGCTATGAGATTTTCCATGGATGAAAAAGTCCTTTCCACACAGAGCCAGGTAGCAAACAATAACAACAATGGGTGGTTTATTCTTTTCCTTCTATACAAGGAGAGCACCTTTGCAAGGAGCATTCGTCAAGCAAACAGTGGATCTAAAGCAAGGTTGTTACTCACCAAAATGTGGTTACTCACATCTGTGCAGGCACATCCTAAAAGGGAAAATAATAACTTCTTTCTCACAGCCTCCCTAGCGTGCTGTGTCGCCACTGAAATATGTATGGGATCCTGGCTGAAGACATCTATTGTCTCTAAACCTCCTTAGTGCAGAATGAATAGTATCCTTTCCACATCATTCACTATTGCACCAGTTTTCCCCAGTCTCTCCTTTAAACATTTAATTTGTATATATCTATCATGGTCCTTATAAAAGTTGCCCATATTTAAAAAATTGACTCCTTTTCTCTTTCACCCAAATACTTCAACTGATTGAAAAGAGCAAGCAGTCAAATGAAAGCCTTTAAAGAAAAGGGGTTTCAGTTAAAGCAGTCAAATGGAAGATACTGGAAATGAGCAACCTTTACTCCTTTATGATTTTGGCAGATTTCTACAGGAGATTTTGTCTGCACATCTCAAAAGGTCCCCCTACCCTCACCGCAGCAGAGCTACATGTGTTTGGCAGTTTACAGAGAGGCATTCCTTTACAGAATATATTGAAGGCAGAGTGACTTTTTATATTTACCTGCCTGAGCAGCTGATCGAATATCACCTCTCTTTAGATTTTAAAACTATCCTTGTTTCTTCCAAAAGAATAGAATGCCTCTTGCTTGCATGATACTATCAAATAAGTCCCTTATATAAATTAAAACTCCTTTTAGATCCTTAAAATAGTTAACTATAAATCCATCTGGTCTTGCTGCCATATTTATTTACAGCTTATTCATGACAATGTCTACATCTTCTTTTATAAATATATTCTCTATAATTTTGTAGAGTCAGGAGGGGTAAGATTAACTTTTCTTTGTACTTTTTGACATGAACATACATATTTATTAATAAAATTATGTATATATTGGTAACAACTGCCTTGAAGTATTATAAAGCTATATTCAAATTAGTTTTTAAAAATTATTTGGGCTACCTTTGTAGTCCTTCAATATCTTTCTTTCTTTTGAAGCCCTAGAATTTTCATTACTGAAGTCCCAACTAGTCTGAAAACAATCTCAACCTCCTTCATTACCTTTATTTACTCAGCTTCCATCACCCTGGATTCTTGAGCGGTTCTCATTTTCTTCTACCTTTTACTTTTTCCTCTTGCTCCCTGAATGTGGAAGTGCAGTGTAACTTGATGATGAAATAGGATGTTATCCCTTCCTGATGGGCTTATTCCTCATTATTCCATCCTGATTATTCATCATTATTCCACTGAATCTCCATCTGGGAGGGTTGTTAATAGCTACTTCAGGAAACTTCTGGCACATTACCGAATTTGTCAGAAATTGGTTACGAGGTGGGAAGAAGTGCTGAAAGCAAAATTTCACATCTCTCCCATATTACACACATACTCAACCCTCCCTTCTTTTTATATTCCCTGCTTTTAGCTGTATATATAAAGGTATCTGTCCTTTTCCACTTCACTTACATTTTAGTTTCCATCTTACTATTTTTTACCTAAAGAATTTTCAGTTATAATCAGTTATGCAAAATTTTTAATTTCCTCCTTTAACCTTTCTTTCTGCATATTTTTTTGTCACAGACAGCAATACAATCCTCCACGATATTGATAGTCAGGGGGTTTGTATTCCAATTCGCCTTTTCCTTGTGCTTTGGTGCCTTCTCTATTCTGGATTCATGGGTTTGTTATTTCACAGAGTGATTCTTCCTCTAGGTCAGAATTTGACTCAGCCTGTTCTTTTAGCTGCTTTCCATTAATATCAGTTTCTCAAGGATTTTAATTTGTTCCTTTTTTGTCCACAGTGATGTTCTTGGTATGTTAAGATACATAAAATATAAAACCCTCCCCGTGTCTTCTATTTTTTAAAGACAGCAATAATCTAGTTTAATTCTTTTTCTTAAATTCCTCTAGAGCAAAACCACCCCCATGTGCTTTCAAATATGCTTCATTTGTTAAAAACAACACTATTGTGACATTTCTCTGATGTTTCAGTCAGGTATAGGAGGGATATTAAGATGCTGTGTGCTCCATCTGTGGTGGCTGTAGGAAGGAGTCTGATAATTAAAGGTCTTCCTCTCTATATATAGCTTTGCTTTAATATGTTTTCCAGACTCTTATATCTTCACACTTTCTAATTTTTATGTTATTTTTTTTCTGTCCCTTGTCTTATGTTTTTCTCTTTATTCCCTTCTGAACATCTTGGTTTATTTTGGAGACCTATTTCCAATTGCATCTCTTTATCCACATTTATTGTGAGGGATTAGCAAGGGAAGCTGGGATCTGAGCATGATGACAGGACAGGCAGTGGTCATCTTTGCTGGCAAAAGCCCCCTGCTGCTGCCCCCAGCCTGGGCAATGGGCAGGACCAGGTAGTCTGGACCAGCAGCCCACAGCCAGGGACACACAGGGCAGCAATGCAGTGGGGCTGCAGCTCTGGCCAGGCCCTGCAGCAGAACCTGGGATGAAGGCAGCTCCCTTGGGACAAGGCTGGCCCTGGCTGTGGCTGCCCTTCCAGCAGCTGCTTTGCAGCTGACCCTGACCCCTACAGCCAAATCCCCATCTACTTTAGATCATTGACCTCACCTACATGTCCCCAGCTCACATTTATTCTCATAAAAGCTAGGATAATTCCATCACATTGAGGAGCATAACTTTGCATCTACATCAGTATACCTGAGAGCAGAACCTGATTTCAAAATAAAGCAGCATTTTCTTTGTACTACCATTTCTATTCACAGAAACCATTCACAGACCCCACTTTCTGAATTTGACAGTAAGATATATAAAATATACACAGAACTGAAACTTCTTCTGTCTGCATTGAGAGTCTCAAGATGTCAGAGAAGAAGGATGTAGTTTTCCTGTCAGTATATAAATAATTCCTGAAAAAAGCTGTTACCATTGGAACTTGTCTCAGTTAGCAAATGCTAATGACAGTCCTGTAATGTAAAATCAATAAAAGTTATTTGAACTAAACCCATGATTTGAGCAGAGAGGATATACACTTAATTAACACACATTCAAGTGTTCTAAATAAATGTAATTTCTTTATTTTTGAAACATCATGTTCTGTTCCAGTCATTTTAGCAGGACTATATTTGGTAGAATTTGGGCTAAGCGTACATAGTGCTACAACTTTCTGAATTTAAGTGGAATCATTGCCAAGTACTTTATTTCTCCCTGTTCCTTTAGGGGGAAAAAAGTTCAGATCTTACAGTTCTTTAAATTAATCATAAAATGAGCGTGTTAGAGACTGGCAGGATGGAATGGATATATGTGCATAAATACAGAGGGATGATTGCATCTTTTTCTATCCATGCATTTTTTCATGGAACTGTCAACTTGTGTATGCTTCCCACCAAAGTAATTTACCAGGATTTGTGTCTTTGACAGAGGAGAGAGAATACTTGAGTGCATGAAGCACATATCTCTCTTATACTAGAATACAAAATAAAAGGTGAAGAAAAGCAGCACTTTGCATCATTACTCTTCCCATGTGCCTTTTCTTTCAGGCTAAGAGCAGTTTAACTCTCTTATAGAAAATAATTTAATCAGGAAGCTATTAGAATGTACAGTCACCTCTCGGACTGAAGGGCTGTGTCCTGAATTCTCATCTCTTCTGTACTCCCCAATAGATCAAAAAACAGTTGTGATAAAAGGCAATGCTGATTTTTTGCAGGAATCTAACCACTGCTGCTCCCTGGATAAGGTAGCAGCCTAGATCTCTTAGTCTGAACAGGAACCAAAAGGTAGCAGGCTATCTCAGCCTCCTTGTCCTCTGCTGACCCATGGACTGATGTACTAGGAGACTTCTTCATGGGAAATGTCTGGGTAGTGCTTCTTTTTATAGGTGTCTTACAGATGGCTGAGAGACAGTGAGGGCAAGCCTCAGGCATGATCCCTGAGATTCCTTTGTAGAGGATGTCGTAGAGATGGAAGGAATAGCACTGGAGAGCAAAGCAGGGCTTGCCAGGAGCACACAGTGGGCTCATGCTTGCTTCTCCACATCTCCATCTACAGCTCATTGATGAGTGAGAACAGAAATTTCTTGTCCCACTTCCCAGTCCATTTCGATAAGAGTTGTTGCAGCCCTGGCAAAAAGCCTGGGACTAGGGTGGCCAAGAGTGCATCAAATGTATTTTGTAATGATGGACTTCGTGATCTTAGATGTTTTTTTCAACCGAAATGATTCTGTGACTCTATAACTCAAATCTTTCTCTTTTTTATATTTGATCATAGTACTCTAGCCACTCAATTGACTGAAGACTTAGGAAAAACAGCTGAGAAAAGGAAACCCAAAAATAGTTTATTGAGATTTTTGGGCAGATTATTTATTTGTGTAGTTTGATCTTATTAACTTGAAAGAAAGAGAACACTTTTAAAGAGGAGCTACACTATTTTAGATGAAAAAAACCCCCACAAATTCAGAAGCTACTTTCACATACAACCTTTTTACCAATAAGGGCTTTTCTGATATTGTCTGTGTACTGCAAAAGCCATATATATATTATTAGATATCCAATACACTAAATCATGATGATGCACTCAAAGCGCTCAAACCATTGCTTTTTTGAATGAGGCATAGTGGAAAAGGATGCAGGAAACAGTAAGAACAATAGGTCTGGTCCCATTTTCCTCTTCTCTTTATATAGAGATTATGAAGGAAGTGAAATGGTTCTGTTTCCTCACATCTGACCTGTGAGAAAAATAGCCTGTGCAGTCAGTTTTAGCTTGGGAACACATACAAGCTCTATTTCCCAGCAACGAAATAAAGGGTATGTATTTCTTAGAAAGTGAGTAAACAAAAAACCGCCTTCATTTCTTCTGGTGTGAGACACTAGTCTCAAGTCTTCTGCTTGCCTCTGTGGTGGAAACATTTTGATCTGTAGTAACCAATTAACCAAGGTACCAAGTCTTTATTGATGACTATTTGCTATATGAGAAGTGGTTAATACTGAGCCTTTGTATTAGTTAACGCTGTTAACTAATTATTAGTTAACACTGACTTACTTTGCTTGGTCTGTGACACAATTGATTGTCTCCAGAAAAAAAATAAAACTACCCCTCCACTTTCTGTTCCCTGTTAGCACTGTAATTACAGTTATTTATGGGTTTTAGAACAGAAATAGATACACAAATTCTGGAATCATCAGCCCCCTCCTCACCCTCATAATTTCTGCCAAATTTGCAGATCAGCAGAAGCCTACTTTCATGTCATCAAATGTCGTTTTATAAGATTCCATTAAAATCAAAACAGAGATTAACTGTTTAAAATGGAGTAATATGCTGTTTCCTAATACACTAAATAGTGATGATGCACTCAAAGTAGCAAAGCCTTGCTTTTTTGAATGACGCATTGTGAAAAAAGGAGGCAGGAAACTGTAAGAACAAGTTGGTTTAAACTTACTTAAGGAAGACTTGGATTCAGAGGAAATGCATTGGGAAGTTTCTGTAACTGTTCACACAGAAAACACTTGCCTGTGTGCAAACCAGCTTTTGTGCTTCTTTCAGTAAACATAAAGGAAGTGGGATTCATCTGTGTTATTCGTGTGACAGAACAAATAATATCTGCTTCAAAATATGACATCACAATACCTTCAGAGGCAAATATTATTCATATACCTGTAACACAATCACATAGGATAATTATAAAACAAACAAGAAAATGGTTATATATTTTTCTTAACTATATATTTAAATCTAAGTTTCTCCAATATGTCAGGGATCTTTGGACATAATTTCCTCAAGGAAAATAAGAAAGGGTAAGACTTATCCCAGAAACTTGGAATACACAATTGCAATTAACTTTGCAGATGAAAAATTCATAAAACTTAGGTGCTAGATGATGGAGAAAACTGGCCCATTTGTAATCAAACCACGTGGCATAGTTAAAAGTGCAAATTAGTTTGATATTCTCATAGTATTTTCCTGGTAGATATTTGTCTACTCTCTGAAATCAAAACACAGTTTAACCATCTACACCATGACAGAAATCCTCTTAGGCTATTAGGTCAATATGTGAGACCACTCCATGGGAAGTGCTCCATGGGAAGCTGTGCTGGGAGTCTGATCGTTGTTCTCTCTTGCAGTTTCAAACAGCATGAAATCAAATTATTTAGGATCAAATGACCAGTGGCTGCAGTGCCAGTGAAATTAATAAAATTTGATGACATGTGAATTTGAACCTCATTTGGATTTCAGTGCTGGCATTGTATCTTGAAGCCAGAAAAGAATTCCTAAAAGGTAGTTTGTATACAAATCTTATCCTAAAAAATACACTTCCCCATATGCAGGAAACAATAAGGTGTTTCTGTATGTGACTTAAGAATATAGTATAAATTCAGTGCAATTGCAAATATTATCAGATTCAAATGGTCCGATATGCACCATAAGCATTGTTTTTCAGCTAAGAACCTGGAATGCAGACAAGCAAAATTACAGAAAAATTTATCCTTAAAAATACTTATAAACAGGAATCTTGAATTAAGTGATCATTAACTGTCATGAATTTAGTGATAAAGAAAGTTTTCTTACATTTTTTTTGCCAACTATAAACTTCTGTGAATCATGATTGCATGGTCAGCAGGTCTTGACATTTCACCAATTAAAAAAAAATTACTGTGATGACTTCTGCCATGACACGATTTCATATGCTAAGTAAATGCATTCTGACAAATGCAAATCCACAGTTCCACTTCAATAAGATTTCCTTCAGGAAAAGATTTGATGTACTTCTGTCATGATTCATGATAAATGCCTGAGCTTTAGGAAGGAAATTTATATGAAACCAATAAATAAAAATGTTACACCTGCAATTGTATTTGATGTGGATGTGAATATTAATATAACTGTCATCTCTGCTACCATCATTTGACATCTTTTATACAAAGCCTGTATTTTTTGTTTTCTGAAAAAGTCCCCAAAATATCAGTATGTGTATGTATATGTGTAGAGGCAAAGGAGAAGGAGAGGTGATTTTTTTCATGATGCATACCAAACAAGAGGACAGAGGGACTGGATGATTCAGCTGTTCCCATGCTGTCTGGAGATCAGGAGATGTGCTGCTGTTTCCTTGCCACATGAGATTTTTTGACACCAGGAATATGAGAAAGTAGTCCTCATGTTCCTCTCTCTCAAATATTCAGCTCTTATAACAAAGAAAAATATAAAATACATTACATATAATCAGCTTTTTATACACTTTTCTCTTCGTAAACTGTCTCCAAACACTTTTTGATGTTCTTCTCTCTCAAAACATTCGTGCACATCCTCTTTACTTCACATCCTTTTGTACTGAAAAGCATCACTCCCTGACTAATTCTGACTTCATGCCTATTGAGAGAGGCTTTGGGTTCAATCTTACAGTTTTCAAGCAACTGCTCTCAGACACATGGATTAGTGCCATCCCATAGTTTTTCTTACAGTGTGTGCTGTATAACTAACGTTATGGACCCAGTCTTCCAGCCTGTATTGATACAGCATCTTTCTGTCATTTCATGCAGAGGTTTACTCTTGGTTTAGGGATGAAGCAAGTAATTTCAGTGATTTACTTCAAGATTTTAAATACTCCTTCTCTTTTGTATTCTACTGTAGTAAAGGTTTACGTGCTAAATTTAGGAAGTAGCAGCATTATACTGTTTGAGGCACTTAGTAAATAACAGGAAGGCTGTGATGCACTGAGGCCATTCCTGAAATAAGTCCTCTCTCCTGGACAGACACCAGTGAGTAACAGCATAAGTCAATCACTCCATCTACCTCAGTTGAAGAGTTCATTCAAGAACCGAGACGGTCAGCAGTCACTGTGTTTGTATTTGTAGTCTCTCTTGTTCTGAGGCTGGTCTGGTATGTTTGCTTTTACATTAATAGAAATGTTTATGTTTTGCTAAGTTACTTTTTCAACTTACTGAGAGAAAGAGGAAGTGTTGGGGGTTTTTTTCTGTTGTTCCCTTTTGGTTTGGGCTTTTTTGATTATTATAGGAAAAATAAAGCTAAGAGCCCATACAATCAATATTTTAAAATGTGACTCTACATGCAAATTCGTGGAAATCTTTCCAGACCATCACTATGCTTTTCATTTTGGTTAAATTATTTTCTCCCTTGAAACAACTGCTGACTTAAGACAGAGAGTGGCCAAGGATGACAACGATTGGACTAAAAACTATGAAGATCCTTTGGATATGGAGTTTGTAAAAGAGTGCCATTTTCCTCATTGATTGGCTTGTCTCAAAAAATACAGCTATTCTTCTGACTGTCCCTAATATCCGTACTCTCTGAATATTGCTTATTCCCGTCAGGTTTCTATAACAGCATTGACTTGAATTTTAATTTCTCATTGCACCCAAGGACCCAGTCATGTTCTAGAAAAAGATATCTTACTTTTTCTGTGGTGTTACAAAGCCCACAGGAATAAGGAACGTAGTAGATCCTCTACCACTTGAAATCTTTGAATCATATGAAGACTTTTAAGATGTGTTTTAGCCTGGGCTGAAGTGGCTTTACGAGTTCATGTTGAGTCACGTTGAATCATAACCCTGCAGCGCACTCACGCAATGGGTGCAATATACCCGTGGTGAGAAGGCACTCAGGGCAGGTCGATGGCACAGACACCTGATGGGGCTGGGCTAAGACAGGACACATCCACACACTCCTGTTTGAATCACAGCACTACAGTTTCCATCCAGCTTTGGAGACAGTAAGGAGAATCTGGCACTTTGCACAGGTACAAGTTAATGGTGTTAAAGCAAAGGGATGGGACACAGGCACATGCAGCACGAATACATGTCTCCACTAAATCAACGTGTCAAACAAAAATGTGTTGGCAGACAAAAGTAAGACCTGGATTATGTAAGAAGGTTGTTAATATGTTCATCTAACAGTGAAATCTGCAAATCATGGTGTCAGTTCTAATGGTTTTTAGCTGGGGAGGATCTTAGCAGAAAACTCTGTGTATGCACATGTGATGCAACGTCTGCCTACACATAAGAACATATAATACAGCAAAAATTAAAAAGAACGGTATTATACAAAACAAGAATAGAAAAGTTATCAACATATACTAGTAAAGTGAGAATGTCTAGAATATGCTGGAAAACAATAAAAATGGCCATTACCTAGCAAATGACCTTGTAACTTTCCCCTACATTTTTCAGGCTTGGCCCTAATGCTGTTACACACCTGTCTCTGGAGAAACCTGTAACGACAAGTATGTTTACCATATGTTTACTGTAAATGTTAAGTATTTTTATAAAACTAATTTCTCATGGGGTAAGAAGATATTCAGATTTCATTCAGAACCAATAAACAGCTGAAAGGCAGGAGGAGACAGAGGTAAAGCTGATGCTCAACTAATGGTTGTGATGGAGAGAGATTACTAATTACTATTGCACTATTAGTACCATTTCTGTTTGGACCTCCTGTGCTGTTCAAAGCTGTCGTTGAAGTCATGGGAAAAGAGGTGATGAAGTTTGTGCGATCCTATTTTAAATTACACAGTAAAACACCTGATAGAACTGAAAAATGCAAAGTAGTGTACTGGGGGAAGTCTAATCCTAATTATCTGTAACAGACCCATTAATCACTACCACTTCGGAAATAGTTTTTGAAACCATTGTGCATAGTGCTTAGAACTTTTCAAAAAGTCCAGTAAAATGTTAGGAATTATTATTATTGGGAAGGAGAACAAAACAGAAAACATCCCTATGTCTTTTGTATATGCTATATCCACATGCTGAGTAATACTGACAGTTCTGCTAATTCAATCCCAGAAAATAACACAGAATTGTTTGAAAAATTATAAAGAGAAACAAGAAGGATCAGCAACATGGAGATGCATTCATCTTATATGAGATTAAATAATTCAGTTAGGGAATGTGATGGAGAAAGGAGAAGATGGAATAATTACTTGCTCCAATAAGTGCCAGGAGCCAGGAGAGAAAGCGATAGTTTTCATTGATCACCCTGTTTTCCATATGCCTGCTCTTGGTCCTTGCTGGAGGCAAGATGTCCTGTTAAATTGATGGTTTGATCAGATTCAGTATGTCTACTGTGTTGTTCTCAAGCTATGTTTTTCACATCATGCATAATTCCTCTGTTTGGCTGCCTTCATGTGCATCTGGGGGGACAGTAACAATAAAGTGAGATGTTAAGGAAGGTCAAATCAGAATAGTCTGTTTTAAGGCAGAATCTCACAAGTTTTAAGGAGCAGTCATATGCAGCTAAAATGCATAATGAATTATGAGTCTGATGATGACCTTCACCAGTTATATGAAATATGTATGAGCAATATTTCCATGTCTGTACTGTAAGCTTGTAAAGGACAATTTTGCAGTTCTTTCATTTTTAAAACAACATCAATTTGTGGAAACAGAGTGATGGGAAATCACCATCTCCATAATTATCATGTTTCCTGCTTACTGCTGCTGTCCCTGTAAGGACATAATCCGTCACTCAATTCTGATGCTGCCCAGCTAATTTTTGTACTTTGGCAGTATCTGTTACCTTAATTGTCATGGTAACAGATGGTTTTGATTTCTTATTAAGCTATTTTAACATTACATGACTAGGAAGGGCCACAAAAGAAATAGTAACAAAAGTGTTTCAATAATCTCCTGATGCCTGGTGACAAATACTTGGGTGTAACACTTTCTTTTCAAAAGACAGAACTGAAAAAATATATTGTACGTACTCAAAAAAATGTGTTAAAAGAAAATAAGATAAGCAATTACAGATTTTTGTTCATCTTTCTCAGATGTATAGTTGATGCTTCTTATATATTAGGGTCTATGAGTCAAAACTGAAGAGAATTTTTAACATAGATTTAATCATCAGCATAATAATAATAATAACAATAATAATAATAACAACAATAATAATACTTTTAGTCTGAAAAGTCACAAACTATTACTTGATCAAATATAAATTATCCGTAATAGCAATCACATTATGCAAAGCAAAGGCCTACATTATTTGTGCAAATGTAATGATGTTTCTTGATTAAGAAATCTAGAGTATGTGCAACTGAAAGCATGTTGTTAACAATAAAACCAGCAGATAAGCACTTTTATTCTATGCTGCTAAATAACTGGAATCTTTGATGTGTTTGCTAACGTACTAATCAGATTCCCTTTCAAAAGCTTTATCTCAGATCTACCTTAAAAAACTACCTTTTTTACTGTAGTATTTAGCACTTTGTCAGCCAATATAACAAAGACCTTAGGAAAAGCAGTACGCACATATGGCATCATATGCACAGAGCATCAGTGCTCTTCAGATACTACATTTTCCTGGGAATTTTCACTGTCTTGTGATTCAATTCAGATAGATTTAAATTTCATTTATTTCATTATCGACTTAGGAATGTAGGCCTTTTAATCTTGTTTCCCTAACGATCAAGGTTTGTTTTTTGCAAAGACCACCCCTTATTGATGTAAAATACATCTAATCTGTTCCAGAAAATATTTTGATAGCATATCAAAACCAGAAAGCAGTATGTTCGGGTTTTTTTACTAACCAAAGCTTCTGTAACTGATACATAGTGATTATTCTATGGAAAAGTTAATCTTTTCATGAAAACACCATCCAAAAAATCCCTTGGAAAAGCAATGAGCTTGCACTATAATCCCTGGAGTGATAAAAATGTGATCTTCTTGGCATCGTTTCCATTGTGCAAATCAATTTACCTAGCTGCAGGTTTGAGCCCTAGCAGAGCTTGCTGCAGTGGTTTGAGGTGCCATCACCTATTTATTCCTCCTCACACCTGGGATGGGAGACTGTAATAAGGGACCAGCCCCAGCTGGCACAGCTCACAGTCTAAGAAAGAATCTCAGCCTCACCTTCAGAAACTAGTGCATGAAAATGTGAATTGCATGGGCTGGAAATAGTTTCTTACATCAACTCTGCTTTAGGGGCAGTCATGTCTGATGAGGAGGTGGGAGAGACAGCTGGGAACGGCAATGCCTTCAGCTGTGCCAGTGAGAATTCCTCGGAGAGCCTTGGTGTGAGCCTTGACTCTGACTGAGGGGTTGGCGGCAGTTTCACTGCTTTGTAGGAGTTAATGCAGCTCTCAGCTTAAATGCCTGAGTCTTTGAGAGAGAACGTAAAAGATTCTGTGAGGTGAAGAGGAAGCAAGAGAGACAAGAGTAGTAGTGAATGCCATGATATAAGATAGAAAAAATTAAATTGCATTCTTTCTGCAGCGTAGAGTGCAAGGACACGGGTGCTGAATGGAAACACAGATACACTTCAACACAACTTTATCGAAGGTAGATGGTGTTAACCTAGCTCATTCATTTTCCTTGGAAAGAGAACTGGTTTTCTAGGAGAAAATAAACGTAGGGGGCCTAAGGAATGTGGCATGATGTCACCCGGGGAAGCCAGCGGAGATAGGGCGTATAGGGCACGGTACGGTGACGGAAAGTGACTGAAGCAACACGGTGAATTATTGAAAGCTGACCCACTGGCAGAGAGGGAGCTGCTGACGGGCTGGCCTTGGAAGGCGTTTTACCCAACAGACTCACTAACGCCGCTGCCGCGAGAAGAACTGCATCCTGGCACGGCACGGACAGACGGGTCCCGGCAGGGCAGCGAGCAGAGCAGCGCCAGCTCCCTCCCCCAGCATCCGGCACGGGCAGAGCCCAAGATGGCCGGGAGCGCCGCCCCGGGGCGGTGGGAGCTCAGCGCGGGAGGCGGCGCGGCCCGGCGGGGGCAGAGCTACCTCCGCCCGCCCCTCGCCGCCCCCGCCCCGCCCG
>VZTE01006235.1:536971-563571 GCA_013397775.1 Eulacestoma nigropectus
GCTCGGGGACAGCCGTCTGGCTGTCCTTCCTCCCTTCCTTCCTTCCTTCCCTCCTTCCCTCCCTCCGGCCCGAGGAGCCGTCCTTTCCCTCCGCGCCGGGGCAGAGGCGCTGTCCGGGCAGTGGGTGCGGCTGCCGCTCGCCCGGGCGGGGCCCGCTTCCCGGTGCTCCCTGCGCAGGCGGCGGCGGGAGTCGGATCCCGGCGGACTGTGGGAAGGGAGCCGCGCTCTGCCTCCCAGCGCGGTCCCGCCGAGGAGCCATCAGTGCCGGCAAGGGGACAGGTCGGCGCGGTGGGTGACAGATGTGTGGGTGGGGGTGTGTGTGCTCGCAGCGGTTCGGCGCGTTTCCACCAAATAAGGAGAAGTTTAGTTTCCGTACCACGTCCTGCCTTGCAGCAGTGTATTGGCATCAGAAATATTAGAGTCTAATAGTTGGCGTGCACTTTTGATAGTTGGTGTGTTGAGTATCTACAGTATAAAGCAAATATTTAAGTTTTGAAATAACGAGCATCCCTACTTCTTGCTCTGCCATGCTTTTCTGATCTCAAAAGTCTTGTAGATTTTGACTTTTTTCGTTCTAGATACTGCTGTTTATATTGATGGTGTACATGTATGAAAATAATTAGAGATTAACGTGAATTTAAAGAGCTGAAGGTAAAAAAGAGCCTTTAAAATGAGAAGAACGTCTTCAAAGAGAAGCTAATTATGCCGTTGTGATGACCAATATCAGAACTGGCAGTCTGACAAATAGTGAGAGTGTAAGCTTTCTAGTGGATGGGTCATATTTTCCTTGCTGACTTGATCTCTTTAGTGCCGACTCAAACAAAATCCAGAAGTTTGTAGAGTTCACCTAAGGCAATTGCAGCTGTGCAGCCTTGCTGCCCTGCGCTTGGCAGCGGTGGTCCAGTTGCAATGTCACCTGTCGGTCTGCTGATAGCCACTGCAGTGCTGCTGTTACCGTCCACTAGGGATGAACCTGTGGTTTGGTTGGGGCTTTGCCCGAAGCCCATGCTGATAATTAGCCTTGCTCAGTTTTGCATGTTAAAAAAGAAAGACTTTTTGCATGTGAATTTTTGATCTAAAAATCAGACTCTATTGTAATGGGTTTTTTGCCTCTTGGATAAATCGTAAGGGGTCCGGAAGTGGAACTATGTCACTCTTACCTATTTTAACTCCATGAAAAAAGAAAGGAGGGGAAGCTTTTCTCTTAGGAAGAATTTGTGATGCGTTCAGATGTCTACTTTTTAACTCCACTTACATACTAGTGCAGAAATCCCCGTTTCTTGAACAACAGAATGGGTCTCAGGGCTCACTGAGCCCCTTTTAGCTAGTGCTCAGCTCCAGAAGCTCTCAGTGGCTTTTGTTCCAGGCTGCATTGTTGGCACCCGTGGAAGCTGCATGTGATGCTTTGCTTTGTCTGTGATGCCCGGTTTCTTGTTCTTCCCTTAATCCCAGTTTTTGCTTAAGGATTTCAACATCTAAAGGTTTCATTGTGTTGATGCTGCTTTGCACAGCATAGGTCATAAAACACCGTTCAGGTGTCTGGAGTTGTTAACCTTGGACACTTTGTAGATGGTGTTTTGTGTGACTGCAGCGTTGCCATATGCTGAGCTGCCTGTGGCTAAACTGTTGCAAGGCATTGGTGTACATTGGTGCAAATTGCTGTGTTTCACGGCAAAGAGGTGCCCAGGCTATGTTTGGCACGGTTAGTAGATTCTTGGGATCACTAGGAACGGCAAAAATGTTGACTGCCTTAGGTCACTTGCATAGTTTGGATCAGTTCTGCTCTCAGGAGCAGGTATGCAGGAGCTGCTGTCCTTTCAGATACCGTATGTGTCTGTAACCAGCAGGATGTCTGCAATATCTTCCCAGCATATGTAGAAAGCTGTGGTGTGGTTTAAGAAACCAAATATACCACATATCCCAGAGAGAAATTCAAAGGTAGATGTTCCATTTTAATTGAGGCCATCGATGGAAAGTTGTAAAGCCCCTGAAGACCTGTGATGTTAAGGAGTTGCTCTGATTCTGTGGCAGCTTAAGCTCATTCTTTAAAACAAACAACCCTCCTTTTCCTTGACCTTCCCACATCTTTCATATTTTGAGATTGGCTCCTTATATTTTTGTATAGAATGTAACAGGATTGTAATTTCAGTTCTCTTCCCTTCAAATGTGTAGGTGCAGAGGCTCTTTATCTGTTCAAGACTAAAATCCTAGATTATCCTGTAGTCATGTGTGTCCAGGCTGCTGGGATTTATGAAGTGTTGTGACATCGCTAAAGAACTGAGAACATGGCAGAACGGTGCAAAGGATTTACAGGATTCCTAATAACTTCGTAAAAATTTATTTTACTTTTAGACCACAATGAACGTGGAACATGAAATTAGCCTCTTAGTTGAGGAGATTCGGCGGCTGGGAACCAAAAGTAAGTATTTTAATGTCTCTGTACAGATGCAGTCATGTTATAGATGAGTGTATGTACATACGTGTCACCGTGCATGCATGTCATACAGATGTAGTCATGTTATATCAAATTATGAACTTGGCAAATTTAAATAAGCAGGCTCAGGTAACCTGAAGACCTGCATATGCACTTAATGTTGGACTGTATGGTACTGCCTGTGTCCCATCCTCTAAGGTAGTTCTGTTACAAAGTTAAACACTTAAGCTTCTGCAGGAGAGAGGATGTAGGACTGAAATCCTGCTCCCTGAATCAGCTGCAAGATTCACCTTTTCTTTAGGCTTTCAATACTCACTACAGTCACCACAGAAGAAAGTTGCACCTTCTCCTTCCACCTCCTTCCTTGGTAACTTCTGTACTTCAGAGTTCGTGCATTTCAATTCTGTTCATGATGGTATTATTTGGAAGAAATTGGTCTGTATGTCTAAAACTAATCCAGGAGTTATACGTGTAGTTCCAAACTCCCTTAAACTTGCTTAGAAGGTACCCTTTTTTCTTAGGATTGTTTTTCATGGCTAAAACTGCTCTTTCTTTACAAATACTTACGCAGTTGTGGTTGTGCTACCTGCTCCTATATGTCAGTTCTGGTGCCATTTGTTCAGTTCCACTTGTTTTTCAAAACCTAAACAGATATGTACATCTTGCACTTTGTATGACTGCATCTGCTTTTTAGGAGTAATGTAACTTTAACATATATTTTTAAATTCTTGCTTTGTGTGAAAATTCACACTGCAGCCTTTTCAATGTGAACCTCAAATATTAATGAGTGAAAAAATAGTGAAAAAAATATTTTAATGTATGATTTAGATTTAGGTTGGAGGAGCAGGGAGTTGGACTTGATCCTTATGGATCTCCCTCAATTTGAGATGTTATATGATTTGAATTATTTAAAACTATTTTCCTCCAAACTGTGAAGAGGTTCAATAGCCTGTGCTTGTCATAGGTTTCAGAAAGTCATCAATAAAAGTTATATGGTCCTTGATACAAGTCTCTGGAAGGAAAGTCAAAGTTAGATTAGGCAGGTGTTCTGCCTGCTGTTTATCATCAGCATTCATAATATGATCCCAGATAAACTGGGAAGCACAGTGGGGTTTACTTTCAATGTTCTCTGTGTCACCTTATTTCTCCAGTAATCTCCTAACTTGAAGGAAATCTACATTATGTGTTTTATTTAGATGCTGATGGACAAGTGAGTGTGAAATTTGGTGTGCTGTTTGCTGATGAAAAGTGTGCCAACCTCTTTGAAGCCCTGGTGGGAACGCTTAAGGCAGCAAAACGACGGAAGATTGTCACTTACCAAGGAGAGCTGCTTTTACAAGGTGTTCATGACAATGTGGATATCATGCTGCTGCAGGACTGATGCAGTGTTTCAGCTATGCATTAATGGAGTTGTTTGAAACAGTGATTTGCCACATCCTCTTAATAAGGCTGATCATTCTAAGGCATTTTGATGTATTTTGTATATCTTTATAGTCAAAAGAAAACTGTCCTGTTTTGGAAAACATTCCCTTTTGTAAGTCTTCCTAAAATGGTACTGTATGTGAGTAATGTAAAAGATGCCAGATCTTTTTCTCTTTTTTTTTTCTTTTTGTTTTTAAATCTCAGGTAATTCTCTCAAATGTGGGGTGGTTATTTTCAACATATGAAGAAGAGGACTGGTAATTTAATGTTTACAAATGAAAATGTGCCATGAAAGTATAAAATAAAAGCACATACTTAAATTTGTGTTATTCTTACTGCTTTGGTTTCTCTTTTTATTTGCAATCTGAAATGAAAGCAAACTGAATTCCTGCAAGGAGCGTATTTGGGCAACTGTTCAGAAAGCATGACAGTGAGAGAGATAATTTTGCACTGTGATTCAATAGAAGAATGACTGCCCTTTGGATTGACCAGATTGTGCACAAAAAGGGATGAATGTTAAATGTACCTCGTTCATCTGTGGCAGTGTCTTATGCTTTCGTTTTCTTGTCGTCTAGACTTGTGAAGGAAGTGGGCGAGGAGCTCCCTGAATGCTTTCATGCAGTGTTAACCGGAAGTTAGTACAGCAGCTTCAGGGTGTGATTCTTTTCCTCACAGAAGTCCTACTTTCTCTAAATCTCTCCAGGCAGAAAGTGGAGGGGAGGGGAAGAAAAAAGCCCTTTTGATTGTTTTCTAGCTTACTGCCAATTCTTTTTATCAGGTAGAAGTGCACCCTCCAATAGAGAGAAAGAGTTGCTGCATGAGGAAAGCAACCCGTGGGTAAGCAAACTGCTTCCTGCTCTGTGCTTACGCTCCACAGCTGCAGCTCTTAAAGTTGCAGGATGGGTAAATTTCCCTTAGCAGCTTTTTACAAGTGCAAAATGCTTGAAAAGCGTCTCCTCATTTCCGGATCCAGCAAATGCGTGCATGGTTATGGAATCTCTACAAAGCTGTGTAGTTCCAGCTGCTACCCCTTTCATCTTGTTTTGCTCTACTTTGTGCAACAGGAAAACAACTTAGATCCTGTGTGCAAACAGATCTGGGCTGCCTCTGCCTGTGCTAGCCCCAGAATCTGGAGAGCAGGGAAGTGATATGCAGAGAAACTTGAGCTGTCTGGGTCCAAGCCAGCTGGACTGGAGGAGCAGAGCAGGAGCTCAGCACAGCTTACTGGCCCCAGTGCTCTGTCACTCTGGCACAGCACTTCTGCTTCCAGACCTGAGCTGGCAAGTGCCTGCATCCCTATGCTCCCTAGGCAGAAAGAAGGGGGACAGAGACCCAGGCCTTCTGTCAGAGAAGTGAGACCAGACAGCTCTGTGTTGCCAGATAACCACAGATGTTTTTCTTCTGCTTCTATTTTGCTGCAAGCCTGAGTCTGGATTGTCTGGATTCACAGAATAACCTGAGTATGCTGACAGATACCAACTGCTTTGTGATTGTATGAGATGCAAGTTTTGGTACCAGAGGGCACCAACCTACCCCAGCCAGGAAGTGGTTCTCTGTACAAGCTCATGACAGCTCTTTAAGCACTGAAGGGCTCAGCCTTGAAAATTTAGTAAAAACAAAACAACCAAACCAGTAAATGTAAGGTTCAGTGCTGAGTTGGACCCGAGACAGGACTATGAAGAGACCTTTGTCTCTCTTATTTTAGATTTATCTTAACAATACTAATAAAAGTGCTCAGGGCTTCTGGAAACTCCATGTAGAAAGAGACAGAGAAACTTGGAATTAAAATAAATCTGTAACAACCCGAGGAGAATGTGACTTGTGTACTGCCTGGGGCAGTTGAGTTTCATTTTCTCTCTGCTTCTGAAAGCAGGAGAGGAACAACAGGAACAAAGATGTATATCCAAGGATTTGCCCCCAGTGCAAAGTTTAATCCAGTATCTACTGGCCGCAGAATTGTGTAGGGTTTTCACTTCAGGTTATATACAAGCACTGTTGACTTTCTATTTTTTTTGTTTTTTCAGAGAAAATCAAATACTAACATTTCTTCCCATGCATGAGACCACACATCTGTTGAGGAAATAATTACCACAGCAAATGGCCTGAGCATGAGACGTAGTTCCTGGAGCACTTGACACAATAACAGAAAGCTGGGGAGAGGAATTACCTATTTCTCTAAACAATTAGTAGTACAATTCGGCACTCCTCTGCGATGGGTTCATGATCTTGCCAGCTATGGGTCTGAAGGAAGTTTGCAGGTCAGCCAGGAGCACCAGTCCTTCCAAAATGGAAAGTAATTCTGACTATGAGGAAGTAGGAAGAATCAGAGACTTTTGACAATAGCATAAGAGCTATCAGTAGGGCTATTACCTGGCTGCGATAATGCCGGGAAATTAGCAAAAGTGTAGCTTGGCTAATTCAGTCTCCATCTTCGTAAGGTCTGAGAGCGGGGTGGAACCTTGAAGAGAGGTTAGATGAGCTCCAGGCAAATCTAGCTGATACAATTTAAGATGTCACCAGTACATGTCTTCAGCTGGGACTGTTAGAGTAGCAGAGGGAGTGGAGTGTGTGCACTCACTCTCACTCCTTGCAGCTGTTTCCATACAAAATCCAGTGATTGGAGATAAATGTGCTTTTCAAAGGAGTTTTAACTAAGCTGTGAAGATACTGAGGGTGCAGATCTGCATAACCTCTTGTGAGGGGTGGTGACATCCTAAACTTTGCAGCTATTTCTCTTGTGAGCATAGTATTTTTTGGTTGTTTTTTTTTTTTTTCCTGAGACCATGAGCAAAGCAAGGGTTGAAATACAGGCAGTACTATCTTTTATGTGCCTCTCATGTTGGAATGGATTTTGAAAATTCATGTTGTGTTTTGCTCATTCCTGATGTTCCCTCCAAAATGTTGCCGGAGGTATTCTTTCTGCTCCAAGGGATTTCTCTTGATGACAGCAATGTCACTTTTGCCATTCATATCTATGTAAAGCTTTACCACGAAAGAACACTTGAAGGAAAAAACAAGAGGAAGAGAAGCAGGAAGTTCTTGCATACTGAAAACTTATTATATTGCCACTGATACTTAGTGGGTTTTTTTAAAATTACTTGGATGTTTTACAAATAGGCTGAGATTCTCCTCTACTCCAGCAGCACAAAATATTAAGTATGTTTAAACAGTTGCAGAGCCTTTGCTAAGATGACACAACATGAACCAATGATTGTCACAGGACTGGCCTTATGGCTCCCTACCAAAACACTGACTCTTAATGATATCTTTGTATCATCTCCACCTAGTATAAAAAACAGTCCTAAAAGTTTGTTCCACAGTCTGCAGCATAATTTATGTTCAGCATTACTTGAAAATCCTTCGTCTGATAACTGTATGATGGGAATCATGCTTTCAAGGACTTAAAGCACAACATGTTTCTTTTAGAAACTGGCAAAGTCAGTAGTTTTGCAAAATTCATCTGATCTGCCTTTTCTCTCAGCAGCAAAATGGATACCAGTTTAGATCTCCTAATGATTTGATTTTCAAGGCAAGATATCTTCAGCATTTTGAATGCCATTTGAAATGGCATTCTCGAAGAAAATCAAGAGCAGGTTGAACAGCTGCTCCAGTGCAGCGATTTCTAGGACTCTGTGTGGCCAATATTTCCAGGTACCTCTGGTTCAAAAATAAGTTGAATGGGTTATTTGAGGCTAAGTGCTTGACAGTGTTTCTAGAAAGTAGTGTTTTTAACATCTAGTTACATAAGCTGCTTAATGTGAAATTATTCTAATAAAGTTTTCCTGAGGGTGGCAGTTCAGTTTAGTTCTGCCACTCTGAGTACAGCTTTAGCCACAAATGCGCTGCAGTGCGTATTTAAGCAGCCAAGGCCCGTCTGCTGGCACACATTTTGAAAAACACACCAGAAGCAGCATTATCTTCTGGTGTAGCCTAGATGTCATTGCTAGATATTATGCTTATCTCTGCCAGAGCACCTGAGTGACTCAAGTATCAGCCTGGTAACCTAGAGAGGGAGTCATTTGACCTACAAATGCTCTCCTGAGTCTTGTCAGATCAGATCCAGATCAAAACTCCTTTCAGAGAAATGCTCAGTCAGACACGAGCATTTTCCAGTATAGCATTTTCACAAATATAGCAGCATTATGTCCATGACCTTGCTCCTTTTTGGAGCTTCTTCCTGCACAACCACTGAAAGCTGAGTGACACTAAGGGTTTTGCTGCCACCTTGCCATGCTTAAAGCTATTCTCCAGAGAGGCCGATAGTATGTACCATGTAATTGTGTATGCATACTGTGCATACTTATTGGTACAACAGGTACTCAAAAACTGACCACTTTTTCTCAGTGGAGAAACACTCAGTAAAATGACAATTATGTTTGAATCGGAATATAGTGATCTGCATTTCCTGGTCTTTGCTAAGTCTGCTAAATGCCACAGAAAATCATATTAGTAAAATTGATAGTCTGTATCTGCAGAATTAGGTCTTTTGCAAAGTTTTGGTAATAGAAGACATATTACTGCCAGGTCTTTATTAGTCAAAAGGCCTTGGTCCACCTCTGCAACTAATGTTCTAAAAAGCTTCCTTTATACAATTCTATTTTGGAGCACAGTACGATTTTCGTGGAAATCTGCTTTCAGTTTTCTTAGGGAAAAAAGAGAATGTCAACAGCAATTGAAGATGCTCACCACCATTCGTCAGGACTTCAGCACTATGTAGCAGTTCACACAGAAGTCAAGATACAAACGTGGAAATAACTGTGTTGCAGGTAACTTCAGTGGCATTGGAATATTTAAATTCAAGTATGTGACATCTGCAAGGTACTCTGGTAGCTCCAAGTCCACAGACACCTAAGGTTTGATCAGAAAACTTTGCTGGGAACCTAAAATCATTCAAACCTTCCTATACCCAGAGGCATTGCCACCTTGTCTCCACTGAACACCAAAGTGCCTGTCTCAGACATGACCACAGGGAATCAAGACACACATGCCTAGAGTCCCCCAGGATGTGTGCTGGGAAGCAGGGACACTGAGTAGTCCTTAGCTTTCTACAAAAATGTCTGTAATTTTCTCCTTAAGCAACCACTAAGACACCTTTCATTATCCTGATGAATGGTTCTGGCCTGAAGGGGGTGGGAGCATCAGCAGTGGGTGGGTGCAGGTTGCTGCCAGGCCCCTGCATGGCACGTGGTGTGCCAATAAACAGCAGGTGAAAAGAAATTGCTGCGTAGCAAGCTGTGCCTCAGGCTCCTTGGGAAGCTGGTCTGTGCTTGTGTGTCGAGCAACATCGAGGTTGAACAGTTTGCTCAGAGCCAAGAGTGGGATTCCCTGACCTGTGTCTTTGTGTTGTGGAAAACAATGCCCCTCTGTGTGCTTACATTTGCATTCTGTTCCACTCAAGCACGCCCAGCCAGCTGGCCTGATAGCAGGGAACTGCTGTAGTGGGACTCCTCAGAATTGTTTTCTTCTCTATGAACACTTTTGGCAGTTTATAAAGTCATGGAATATTTCAAGTTGGAAGGCACCCATCAGCTTGTAGCACACATCAGCTTGGTTCCCTCTCAGGCACCTTGCATAGTGAGAAAAAGAGCTCCCAATCGTGCTTGGGACCTCATTCATAGATGTGCACCCTCATATGGGTCTTGACAGCTTTGTTGACATTAACTGAACACATCTTGTCTTAAAAGTATAACAATATGTGGCCCAGAAAATGGAGGGTTAAAACATGGCAATACCACAGTCCCACTGCCTGTACTAAGTTTAGGCCTGTACACAACGTGCTTCCCCTACATTTTTAAAGCAGCCAAAGACAGCAGGGTTTGCATTTGGATGTAAAAGTCAAACCTTCCTCTCTGCGGTCTGCAGCCCGCGTGCCAGCAGGATGTTGTGGTGGGTGACAGCCAGGGGTGAAACACTTCTGCAGAAAAGAAAACAAAACCAGTTTGTGTCAGCAGAAGCAAGAGGGAGTAAACGATATAAACAGTGCAAACTAAATGATACTGCGAATTTTTGCTTTATGGCAATCCAGACTACTCGTGATCATGCAAACACATATTTTAAATTGCTATGTTTTGAACAAAAAAAGAAACATCACTAAAATTGTCTAGAAAACTCCTGACTTGAGCTGTTCCTTGCAAGTTGCATGTGTTGCTGTCAAACCTCATGACGCTCTACTTTAAATTTAAGAAACAAAACTAATCATCTTTGCATTGTTAGTTACAGACAATGGCAATAATCTTGGCCAGTTAATGATGTCTTGAGGGTAAAATGCAGACAGTTGGCATTTTATCTATCTATAATAATTTTTTAAATGGCAGCGCCATCCCTTCACTCCCACTCTGCTTCTCCCACACACACTCAGCATTTTATGAGTCAGGCTGCAAGAATATCAAGAGGCTGATGCAAAAATTAGATTTTGGAAAGTTCTTTTTTAAAGAATGCTTGAAGTGTTTTTTCTTTGCCTTCCTTACTTTTGTGGTCATATTTCCAAGCTGCTGTCTGCAGTACAAGAGTAATGTTTTCATTAAATCTAAAATCTTGAGTGTATTGTATGGCTAAGGTGAGGTCACAAAAGAAATACACTTTTTTTTTACATCAAATTTCTAAGAATGCTTCTGTATTTTATAGAATCTTTATTTTTGCAAACATCTAGAAGTCAATGGGGCAGTTCACATGAGAACAAGCCATGTATTAGGCTGTGGCTATAAATGCAAAGAAGCAATCAGTGTGAAAATCATGAGTTATATTACTGCATTCACTATCTATGCACGTTCCCATCCTCAGCACAGGTAGTGTGTGAGCTGCTCATGCATTACATCATGATCCTGTGGCTTCACAACCACAGTAGTTGGGGCTACCATACCATTAAACCAGATGGTACCAAGGCCACAGCTTGGATGTAAAATCATACTCTAGACATATTTGTCTCATGAGAAAGGTTCATATTACCAGTTTAACCCATTACCATTACTGTTAAAAAAAATATACCTGGCATGAAATGTGTTTCAGGTTTAAAAGTTATGGTCACCTGGTTGCTGGAAGGCAGCAATCCAGGGGGAGAAGACCGAGATGAAACTTCTGAGAAAACCTGAGGTTCCACTGGGTGCTCTGCCCAGTCTTGCCCATGGTTATGAGAAGAGGCTCTGCTCCAGAGACACTGTTGTCTCTACCATGGATGCAGCCATGTAGCTCCTCCTCACCTGGAGGTCCATAGTCTGAGGAGTGGGCGTGATGCCTCCACCTCCGACCCCTAAGATATGCCTTTTGGGGTGACCATCTCTGCCCTTGATGGACAAGGTAAAGTATGAGTTTGTGCCTCTATAGCACCAGCAGTTGATTTTACAGGTATCTATTTTCTTTTGTTTTAGTTTGTATCTCTAGGGTATGCCCAAGCAACATAACCCTATCTGTTATACTGCAAAATATCTCCGTCTTTGCATAAAGGGTAGACAAAGTAATCTTTTGAATTCTTAGCCCATAAATCCCAGAAAAAGTTCTCATTAAGGCATCTGATCAAAGATCCCATCCCTGTGGCTTTCCAGGTAGCATCAGGTGGAAAATCTCCAGAGTAAGTATTGTTCCTTTGAATTTGTCCAATTATGCACCACTAAGCCACTCCTGATTGGAACATCTGTTTTACTGGTGTAATGGTGCAAATGACAGTATCATCTAGACTTTAATGTAGTTGCTTTCCAAATATTTTTCTTGTCAGACTTTGTTTTCCACTATTACAGCAAAAAGTTTTTTAAAAATCCATATAAGACATTGGTTTGCACTGGCTTGGTGGTAAGGTGAGAGAGAGAGACAGAGAGAAGTACAGTGCAGGGCTCTTTCTGGACTTCAGAAAGAATGGCTGACAATGAGTAGATTAATAAAACAGCCATTTTAATAAGAGAATAAAGAGAGAAACCTACTAAGTAATTCTTGCCTTCCTTCAGATTGCACAGCATCAGACAGGCCCCATATGTATTTTCTCAGGGCAGAACCTTCTAAGGGAAGGTTCTTCCTTTATGGTCCTTTGAGCTAGTAAATAATTTCCTTATAAGAAAACAACTCTTTCCCCAAAGGATGTTTTCATGAGAACTTCTCGTTGCACTTTCAGATGAGGGCAAGGCCAAATGGGATGTTGTAATTGCTGGTACCAAGTGGGAGCTGCTTACGGGCTCCTCTCGTAATAACGGGGTGGCCAAGTTTGTCCCATGGTCAAGAGGTCAATCTGTGCAGCACAGCTGAGGCTGAAGGCCATGCTGGATGTGCAGTGTGGCACAGCACAGGCCTGGGACTGCTCAGGTTCACTGTGGAGTGAGGGATTGATTCTTTGATGCACAGCAGCCTCCTGGTCAGGATCACTACACGGATGAATTTTAGTTGATTCTTCTAACGCTCCTCCTTGTCTCATTTCTGAAATGAAGTCATTTAATGTACCAGTGAAAAAGGGAAGAAAAATTGTGGAAGTACATTCTGATGTTGTTTCCAAGTAGAGTAACTGGTCTTTATGAGAACTTGAGTGTTTCATGTATTAGAGTGGAATTTAAAAATTGTCACAATGCAAATTTTGCCAAATACACCTTTTTTATAATGTAAGAACTATATTGTATCACATAGAGTTCAGATATCAAAATGTACCTAATCCTACATGGTGTCATGTGATATTTCTGGGCCTCCCTCTTGCAAAATTTTGGTCTTTCCTGATTTCCAGAGCTGACAAGTACTCTAATTTCGGCCCATGTTATACTAACCTGGACACTTCTTTTCCACCCTGTCATGTCTAAACTGTCAATTCACTGTCCATGGAGCAGACTGAGGGAGCTGTGGTTACAGTCAGGAAGGGAGTGTGCAGCAGTGGCAGGGTTTCATTTTGTAATATTCACTTGCTTTATTCCAAAAGACATGCTCTCTCCTTTAGTCTCCTGCCTTCATTTTTTGCAGAAGTTTCGTTTCCTACATGGTGGACCAAATGAAGAAAGGAGCCTCATTAATTCCCAGTCTTCCTTCTTTTTCTTATCACTGCTCTCCCTATATGACAAGATCCCTGTGGAAAAAAAAAAAAAACAAACCAAAAAACCATTTAATTAAGGGTTGTCTTCCATTGTACATACACTAGGATCCAAATTAAGTCTCTATGGAAGGTGCCATTTATAATTCTAGGGTGTCTAACCTCATTCTAAAGCATATCATATAAGTGCTGTATGATGAACGTATATACTAATCGATAAGCGTTATCTCCATGTTGATAAGCATTTCTACATACAAGTCCTTCATGAGGAAGATGGATAAGCAGGGTCTCACTCTGGAGCTGTGTATGAGTCATTGTTGGTAGCACACTATTCCATCCTTTCACAAAGGGGTTGTGCTCCATTATTTTGGCAGGGTATTGGTGGGGCAAATACAGATGGCCAAAGGACTGTAGCAACCTTAAAAATGCTGCTTGTCATCCAAGCTTGAGTGAAGGTTCATGGGAGGCAGGCAACGCCCATGTCACCATTCCCTGCTCCAGACCTGCAAAGGCTTGCTATGAGGCAGAGGTAGCAACAGGGCTCCTCCAGAAAAGGTCAGATATCTTTTGCAACAGCAAAACCTAATCAAGCTAAATATGTAACTCCTCATAACCTGCACATACAAGTTCAGTTTGCTCTCTCATATCATTCTTACTGCTAAACTAAGTCATGGCAAAAGGCAGGGAAACTTCTTCAGAAGAATGATTTTGGTGTGCTTAAAAATTTGGTAAACTTAGAAATGTGATTTATTCCTTTTTACTGTGACTACACAATGGCTTTTAGAAGCAAGTGTAATCTTTAAACACATCCTGTCTGATCCCATGTCACTAATGACATCTTACTGAGCATCACCAATTGACAGCTGTTTGGTCCTAAATCCTTTTTTAGAGATTTCCTTTCTTAGCATTTCCTATTAGCACAGTACTAGATCTCAGACAGCGCAAGACTTGCATAAATAAAAACTGGATGCAAGCTGTGTTTCCCCTCCCGTCCTCAAGACTGCCTACGAGCAAGGTTAGTGGACAAGATGGTAAAGATTATAGTGTTTTCCTACTCTCTGGCTGATGTTGCTTATAGGAATGAAGCTGCTGTGCTCCCACTCTTTCTCCACTTCCATTTTATGTAACTTAGACAATTTTGTGAGTGTCCTTCATCTTTCCATCTTTTTTTTCTGCTTATTACAGCAGGGCAGTCCTGTGGAAGCAAGAATATTGTCTCTCCAGCTTCTTTCCCCTTGTGGAACAAAGCATTCCTCCACGGTGGCTTTGCATTTCACAAAGATGGCAAAATGATGTACAATATTACTAGATCAGAAAAGGTGTTTGAGCTCAGTTTGCACAACAGCAGGTGATTACATCAAGTGCAAACTGCTGTATGATTAAGCCCAGTATTTCTAAACATATGCAGAGCTAGAAAGGGTAAGTTTTATTGGAAGTTTTCCAGAAGAAAGTATTTGATTTTGCAGCTTGTACTTTGATGTTTATTGAAAATGTCTCAATCAGAGCTGTAAGATTGGGCTCAATATACTCAAAGCGGTTTGAATCTTTCAAGATCATGTCTTTTTTCCATTTCCAAACCCAATGGCTTCAAATCATCACATTCCACCACAGATGAAGTGATTTATATGACTTAGCAGTGCTGCAAACTGCAGTCTTCTATCCTGGAACTCTCTCCACAAAGTAATAATGTTCCCTGATGATTTCAAATCACTTCACACACTATAAAAAGGGCTTGGTGATTAACACTCTTAAAAACTTCTTATGCTTGGCAGAGATTTACATTTAAATCCTAGGCATGTAGAAAACCAGGTTGATACTAACCAAAAGATATATTATTTTGTACCTTTGAACGTGACAGGTATTTCCTAAGCTTTTTTGCTCTGCTAGTCAGCTAAATGTGTCAGAGTCTGTAAAATTACACTCTGCCTCTCAACTTCAGCAAATTCTCATAAAAAGAGCTGAGAAAACGGGTGGGATTTTTTTGGCATAAAATGTAAACTCTGCCACTATTACATTATGTTTCCCTAAACTAAATACTGTTTCTCACTACCCTTTTTTCTCTCGTTTTTCTTCTCCATGGGCTGTACAGACTCTCCTGTTCAGCATGGTATATTGTTTATATAGGCAAAGGGGTGGCTCTGAGACCATACAAAGTAGATCCAAAGCTGCATTCAAGGATTAGAGTAAATCCACTGGATTTCTCCCTCCTCCTCCCTTTCTATGATCTGGTAAAATGAGAGGACACAGAGTAAGTGCATGTGAGGTGGGATCAGTGGGTGTTGATGTGTTGACTAGAAGCAGATGGACCTTCCAGATTTGTTGCCAATGGATACAAAAGTATTTGCACAGGTGGAGTAAGAACAGTCCAGTGTGGCAATTACCCTGTTTCCTTTTTTTTTTTTTTTTTTTTAAATTCAGAACAAGTTATCCTTTCACTTTCTGGAAAGAAAAGGGCAGAGCTTATTGTCTTCCCTAGCCAGCTTTGAGCACACACAAAATCTGTCCACTCTATCCTTGTGCACATAAATACCACCTTCACTCATGCTGGTTCTGTCTGGAGATGGACTCCTCCAGTTGGTTCAAATTATTTTCTCTTCCTTATATTCCTTTTGCTCTACCACACTTTTGTTTCCTCATACAGCCAGAGTCCCTGCTGGTAACTTGGACCACTAGGCTTTTGATACTGAGATAGTAAACTCCACAGAGACCTAGCTCTTGCTGTTAGCCCTCCTGAAATCTGTGTGCTTGCCTTATCTCATCAGACTGGAGCTAAATTCTGCTGTCAGCACATCGCTGCCACATCACTACAGTCAGTCCCATTCAAGGCTATAATGAAGGGCAGTACCATGTACAATACTTGTGGTGCAAAGTGCAAAGCTTCTTGATAAAAGGATTCCTTCCCGAGTATGTGGCTAGGGGATTTCAGCAAAACCCTGAGAGCAAACAAGCTGAACCACATAGTTCTTCTGTAGCACAGAGAATTACTGATGTGTTAGTAGGGAAAATCAAATGTCAACTCCCCCATAGCACTAGGTTTGTCCAAGCATCTTATTTTCTCTGCTAAGATTGAAGGTTTAAAAATTATTTATTTATTATATTTTCTTTCTTTGTCCTGTAGGGAGAGGGAAAGTCTGCAAACTGAACCATACCTGCATGCATATATCAAGACAGGCAATCTCATGGTGCTGCAAGCAGAGTCTGCAGGATGAACTGAGCTATAAAAACAGGAGCAAAAAGTTTGTGTTGGCCTGCCTTTGAAAACAATAGTCAGCTATGGGATCTGTGAAGATCTCACCACAATGCCTCTGAGATTAAGGAAAGTCCAGGCTGTTGCTTTTATTTTTTAGTGGGAATCTTTTAATCTTCATCTGTGTTTTGGATGCACACATAGGAAATTTTGGAAATTAGATGGAAATGAAACAATAGGTGGTCTTCAAAGCTTGTCACTGTTATTTTTTGTGCCTGCTATTTTTCTACTATGGAAGCAAACAGAACCCCCTAGAACTACTGAATGTGGCTCCTCATTTCCTCTCAGCAAAGAACAAGTTACAAGTAGCCAAAAGTTAGGAAGTCGATGTGCTCCTCACAGAGAGGGTCCAAGGGATACCGTGACAGGTGGCCTGCCACCTTCCCCCATTCCAGAGGAGCTAGCTTGAATTTAACTCCGATGGAGATCAGTTGTGTTGCCTGAGGGGAGCAGGATGAAATCTAGCGCACTGGAGCTTGGATAGCTGTTTCCTGCTCCTGGCACCAGCCCCAGCTCTTTCTGTGACAGCTTGATGACTCGTTTTTCCTGTATACGAGATGAATGTTTCAGTATTTACTTACTTGGCAAGGTGAAATGATGATTAATTTGTCTTGGTTTTTGCAGTCTGATGTACAGGGTGTGATTAGTTGCAATATGCACACACGTCACCCCCCCACCAGCATGAGCATGACCCTCAGCAGGAGCAGCTGCTTTCAACTCCTCCTGAACCATGGAGGGAGGTGCCTGGATTTTCCCTTCCTTGGTTCCACACGAAGGTGGTAGTTTGTCTTTTATCTGAAGGTTTAGTGCAGGTGTTTTGAAATCCCGTGGTTAACCATTCCCCAGCTTCTGGGCTGGCCCTATGCATGGTGATGAAGATACAGTGGATGTGAGCCGGCAGTCTTAAGTAGCCAAATATATTACAGATTGCCCAGGAACATCATCCTCGTCATTCGGTCAGGGCAATACCTCCCATGAAGAAAAATTTCAATCTAATTGTAACAATATTCTTTGAGTACAATGAGATATAATACAAAAAGCTTGTGATGACAACAATATAAATCAGCACAGCAGTCAATGGGAACACCCCACAGGCCATTCATCCATACGCTTCCATTAATTGGTCTTCATTCTGTGACTTCATTTTTTTTTTCCTGTTTCACTGCAAAGGATTTTCAGGTCTGGACATTAAATCTATCTGACTTCTGTAACAGAGTAGTAAACAACACTGTGATCTAAATTTAAGCTCAATACCTGAGAGACCTACTCTTTCAGATTAGAGATAAGGGAATTTAGGAAAAAAAAAATGCTCAGCTCTTCCAAGACTCTTCATCTCTTCTCAGTGTTTCCAAAGACTAAATATCACCTTCATGCTTTTCATCATGTGTCTGGAGCTATACTCCATAAATTTCATATGGATTCACTAGAATTGATACAGCTTGTGGTTCCAATACCAGCTTTTCTTTTCTGTAATGCAGAGGCCTATACTACAGAAAAGAGAGAAGGAGACTAAATTATCTGCTCCAGAGCACCCAGTCTTACTCAGAGATTTCAAGGAATGATGGCAAATTAGACAATGAAAAAGATGTCTCCATTTTTTTTCTAGTCTCTTCTTTCTAGCTGGTAGAAGATTTTTTTCTGCTGGAAATTACATATGTACAATTTCATTACTATCATTTACAGTGAGTTCATGCATGTTTCCTGGTGTGAAACTCTGTGATATCCAACCCACTTTTCCTTTGGAAGATTCCTTCCTTCTTACAGCAAGAGAGACCTTTCAGCCTGTGACAGGAACAGTGATGGCTGTGCCAAGTGGAGATGCTGACGGCATTTGTGTATGCCCTTTGTGTTGTTTATTGCTTTTACCCATCCTCATCCTGCCCAAGTCATCCCAAATATTTCTTGGGGCAGAGGTGTACTGAATTTTTACCTAATGGAGTCTGCTCCTGAAAATCACAAACCTCAGATATTCAAAGCAGCAGCCAGGCCCAGAGTAATTAATACCCTCATATTAAGGGCATGTTTCTGTGCCAAAGCAAGTACATTGGGCATTCTCTTATCTTCTCCTTTTTGAGTTTTCAGATTGCCATGCAAGCGTTTTTTCAACTTTTCACTGAAATTATCTGAGGTGGCCTCTTTTAGTTTAATGCTGTGCCCAGCAGTGGGGCTTTGAGAGAGGCCTCAGTTTGCAACACCCACTGCCTGGATCGTGTCTCCATGCAAGCAGTGCAGGCGGACCCAGCAGGGAGGAGGTCAAGCCAAGCATAAGTTATGGTGTGAATAAGCACAGGGAAGATGATGCTGGGAAAATCTCCTGGGATCTTGCTGTACCGAGTGCTGGCGGTTGGCCATGTTGGGCCCCCTTCTGAGAAGCTGTCTCCAGCTTGCTGGCTTTTCCCTGTTCAAGGAAGTAAAGTTTTGTACATTGTTTGTAAACAAGTGGAGCCATGTCAAAAACACTCACTTCTCTTATCATTACTCTTCCTAACAGAAAATTACTATAGAACTTTGAATTTTGGCTAGGCATTGAGGTTAAAACACAAAAAGAAGAGAAACACTAATTTAAATACACAATGTTTGCTTGGTTCTCTTCAGGCATCTCACAAAACTAATTTTCTTTTCCTCCTTACCCCCTGCCGGAGGCACCAATTGTCTATAATTCAGGATTCACTTGGGAATGTAATTTCTCATGGAAGCCATCCTTCCTTATTTTATCTGATTATTTTTTTTCCCTTGGAACTTGCCACTTGTGGGAAATACTAATGATTTCTGAGTTTGATATGATTTGGGCCAAAGCTGAAAATAAAAAAGAGAAAAAAAAAAAAACTGTGCTTGATCTGGGAATATGGCCTTTTCAGACAGCTTCATCTAACTAGAACACTCCTGAATTGCTGTACACATTTTTGTGTAATTTCAGGATAGCATTCTGAGAAATTGCTCTGTAAATGCATAATGCTATTGATTTTTCAGTGTAAGGCTTGATTTTAGCCATGGATTTCAAGGAATTTTACAAAGAACATCCATATCATGGCCCTTATTCTAAAGAATGTGAGATTTTAAACTAGAGAGGATGATTTGCTCAACATCATACCATAAATGTGTGGAATTGCTAGGAAGAGAAGGCAGATCTCCTGTAAGGAAAGACAATATTCACAAAAAATATCCAGCAGACCCCATCCCTGTATTTCAGCATGAACTGATGGTTTAATTTGCTATGTACACAATTTGGAGCCACTAATACAGAGTCTATTGTAATTGAAGCTGTTTCTGAGTGACCTCTCTCAAAGCTTGCAGTTTCATTTACTCATGGATTTTAGTACTGTGTTTACAGCATCCCATTTATCTTGTTCTGTTGGCCTGTAAAAGAATAAAATGTACTACTCTTCAGACCTGAGTCTACACAAAGAATGATGCACTATTGGCATATAAAATCGGGAAAATATGAAGTAACTAAGCTGCCTTTGGCATCTACCGATTCAAGTTGGCTTAGTAGAAAGAGAAAGGTCAAAGTACTGGCAAATTCCTTCTCTCATCTGGAGGGAAGTGAGCAGAAATCTCAGAGGCAGAAAGTACATTCTTCAATGTGGAATTTTGACTGATAACATAACTGACTGAGCTGAGACTGAGGGGGAGGAAAATCCAATCAATTTAAGTAAAATGTAACAGACATAGCTATGAGTAGGTTTTGTCTCTATTTAATAATAATGAAAATGGTTTGAAAGTAAAGCAATTAGTTGAAAAATATTAATTTAAAGACAATTAGTTGGAAGAGGTCTGTGAATGACATCATCAAGGCTAAGAAAATATTTTCTGAGTTTAATTTCTCTTTTCTTTTACATTTTTTTCAGACAGTTGCAAATTATATCTCTTCCTTTGCTACAACACATCTTGTTCAAAGCCATTTTTAAAAACCTCACAGTTAATGTTTTGGTAAACAGCAGAACTTGAAACTAGAACCAGAATTTCCCTGAATACTCAGATAGTTTTGTTTGCTTTTTAAATGGAAAATTATGGATTTCATGTTTCTGAAAGCAAATGACTGGGACCTGGATCCTCAGTCCAGGCTTCAGAGGCCTCATGACATTTAGTATGCAAATTTTCTCTTCTTTCCTATGCCGTCAGTTCATTATGAACTCCTCCCCTCCCCTCCACTCTCCTCGTCCATGTAGTAAAAAGCCGGAATTAGCATTGTCCTAAGATCTCTAAGCTGCCCAGAGCAGACCAATTCCTGTGGTCACAAGCAGACCCAATGGAACGGGCTCCCTGTTGGCTCCAGGATCTTTGTAGGGCTGAAATATACTGCAAGCTCTTCTTTGGCATCCATACATTTTTTATCAGGCACTGGCTATTGCTGGTGCCTTAATTCACAATTTGGCCTATATGCTGGAACACAGATTTTGGTGGACGCTGATAGCAGGGGAGTAATTCACTACCTGGCATTATCTGACTGTACCAGTCAGCATCTCCCACAATTCTGGGGGGGAAAAACCTAAAAGTTCACACAGACCTATAAGCTATTCTGTGACAGATTTAAAGCCCAGAACATGTCTTTCCATAAAATATACTTACCCCTTACTATACTTAGGCATGTTCTCAGAACAATCATTTGAGATTAGCTCTTGAAATAAAATTAAAGTTGCAGCAGCAGCCATAACAGGGTTGTTACCAGCAGGACCCAGGCTGGGTGCATGCTGAGGGTAACAGCTGGTGCAGAGAAATGAATAGCCAGCCATTGTCCCTGCACCTGGCCGGTACCAGCTCCCACAGCCGGAGACGATAAACAGGGCAACCATGGAGACGATTGGTGTATTTTCTGGAGAGGAATGAATTAAATCATAATTGTGGCAGAAGTGTGTGATGTGTAGGAATTATGTATAAATGAGATGTGATGAGCAAGATCTTCCACTTTCCCCCATCAAAGAAAGCTTTTTAGTTCTCTTGTCTTAGGGACAGAAAAACATTGGGGAGAGGGTCCTTTCACAAAATGGAAAAAAGGGGAATCGCCAGACCAGGAATGCAAATGAGCCTTCCGGCACACTGGACGAGACCCTAATCCTCATTATTCTTTGCGGGTGCAGTGGAGATTTCGATTGTTGCTTTTGTTAGCTAAATGCAACTGAGACATCACTTGTACAGGAGGCCCATCTGTTTGTAAGAATGAGGATGGTGGGGGAACAGCAAGCGCTGAGCTCAGCCTGCCCTGCTGCTTCCAGCAGCAGGCATACACCACTGCTACAAACCTCGGCGATGTTTTCAGACATGCAGTGTGGAACAGCTCACTGTTATCACCACAAAGGGCTTTACCTGGTGACTGGGAAGGGACAGGTAAGCCTGCTGCACTGATTGTGCTTAGGAGGCTGGAGAAAGAAACCTTGTCCCTGTCCTGCAGCTGCAGCTGCCGTGGTCCCATCACCGGGAAATAAGGTCTGGAAATAAGTGGGATTGGATTTCAGCACAAGGAGAACATCATTCTCATGCTTTGCTTTGGAGTCAGGACCTTCACCTTTGATCACAAGTGCTCGAACTCCTTTGAGCTCAAGGGACTGCACACAGCACCACTTTCCTTAATTTCATGTACAGCTCTGCAGCTTCCCTACCACAGATGTCAAAACCAATCTTCCCATTCAATTGAGTAGTAACAATTAGTAATAGCAGAACCCATCTCCTGAGATCTTATTATAAATCCCCAAACCTGTGCGTTTACACATAATTAGTGATAGCAGGAGATAATAATCCCCTGCCTGTTGCTCATTCCAGGGATGGCAAATGTTTCCCTGCTGGATTTTTGGAAACTATTGAGTTTTTCAAAAGTAAACACCGCAAAAGTGAAATAAAGACTTCCCCATCCCTTCTCCTTCAGCAACTGTTACTATATCACCTTCCTACAGTTGCAGAGAAAACTTGCCCATGTGTGGCTTGGAGCCTTTGCAGAAAATAGCATCCATTATTCAGAGAATGAGTAACAGCTGACACATTATATGCTGTGTTTCCTTTTTTTTTATCTTAAGAAATGACAGGAAGAAATGCTAACTAACAACTTCTTTATAGCAAACACTCATGGAGAACTGAAAAATTTCCCGGTTATGGATAATTTTGTGTTTTGCAGCTTCCCAAAAACCAGGTGTTTTTCACGGACACATGATATACCCATTAAAAATCTGTACTCTGCCTGTAATCTCAGCAATAACTACGTGAAATTGATATCTTTTTCTTCAGCTTCATCACCTACCAACTTCTGAACAGCAGCAGTGAAGGTGAGAAATGCCATCAATTTTCCCTCAGTAGCTGCAAAAGCTATGAATGTAGTGCTCTGGAAGCAAAGCTCCCAAGACTTGAAAAATACTTTGAGCTTCACAAGAGTCTGCATTCGGCCAGTTGTCACAAATTACTTCCAAGCTGAGAAGCTCCCATTTTCCCTGACAAACTTCGACTTTCCCTGGCCAACTGTGACGAGCTTGTCTGCCACTATTCCACACCAAGGACAGCAAAAGATGCTTCAGGAAACCCAGCTTTTATTGTATTAAAGTTGGAAGGCTTCACATAACACCACTTAGGAAAAATGGTAAGTGACTTCTAGGACCAAAACTACTTACAGAGACTTGGTTGAAGAACCAAAATCACTTCATCTCTTGCTTTTGGAGTTTGGGCCAAAGCCATCGAAGACAGAGGAGCTGCAGCAGAGATATTTCCAGGCACTCAGCAAGGGGCTTTACTAACAAGGGATGGGAGGTGAAAGTGGCACCAGTGGAAATCACACATGGGGGCCACAGAGTGAGAGGATGAGGGACTCATTTCTATTCAAAGTGAGTATTTATGAATGACAATTAACTGGAGTCCAGATATGAGTTTTTAGTCATCTTAAGCAGCTGGGTGAGCAGTAATCTGTTATCTGGAGAGGTGACAGTAATAGCTAGCAATAAAAAAACCAAAGTACTCCATTTTATCTCCCACAAAGGATATTTTAATTTTATTTCTTCATTATGGGTAATTATATTTGATCAGCTTGAACCTGGACGTGAATGAACATTTGTTGTGGAGAACTGCAGAGGTCTGAGTTTGAGTTTTCATTATTTTATAATCTAATTATTTCTTTTTAAACTTATGCTTACATAAAAACACCTCATAGAAAGTTTAGAATACAGGTTATTTGTATTAAGTATTTCTAACACAAAGATTTCAAAATGATTCACAGTATCTTCCCATTAGCTCTCTCTCTCACACTTTTTGACAGCCATGGACTGGAATATGTCTCTCTCTGTCAGCAATTTAAGTAAAATGCCACTATTTTATATTCTCCCATTTCTTGTCAATTGACCCTGATTTCAAGTGTCTAGTCTGTATCTACTGAGAAAGTCTTGTTTGTTCCTATATCACTGTGCTGATTAGGTGCAGTAATTTATTTCTATTATTGATGTTTTCAAGCTAATTTTTTAACCTCAAAGGAGACTACACCAAGAATGAAATACTGGCCAATACCTGTAAACCTAAAATATATTGCTTAGGGGATTTTTTCTTCTCTGTAGAAAACAGACCTAGTACATTTTCTGTCTCTTGATTCTTCTGTGTGCAGCTCTTTTGAAGTATACAAATGTGATGCTGTTTACACTACTGCAGCTGGGTCTTAAGGTACCTTTTATGTTCTAAATTAAAATTCAGTGACATTTAACAATCTGTGAATGGCTGGAAATCAAGTATGCTCAGATCAGCTTTCTGAGACAGTTGCTAGGTCTTTGTATAGGGAAAGAAATAAAATATAAAAAATTTCAAACAAATAATAAAATGCAGTGAAAGGTGGCATGTTTTGCTAACATCTTCCTTGTTTACTTATTAAAAGAGATTGTATCTATTCTGATAAAAGAACTTCTGAGGAAGTATGATAAATGGAAAAGATCCAAGTGTGAACAGAAATCAGTCAAAGTTTTCCAAAATTTGTGTGAATGATATAACAAATTACCTGATTTTTAAAATAACTGATTTCCAAGTGAACTGGTCACAACTACTCTGTGTACTATATATAGAAAGAAAAAAAGATACTTATTTTTGAGTTATGAAATACAAGGCTTCTGCAAAGGATTGGATTGTGGAGGTATAATTTGCTGATAATTTGCAGCACCCTTTGTAATGGACTTGCTGAGCTTGTCAGAAAGATGCAGCTCCAGGACAAGTCCTGGCTGATGATGTGCAGTAAGGACTTGCAGACCCAAGCAAAGCCACCCCCTTTCCACGGGACAGGGAAGGGGAGGGCCTCTGTGGAGAGGCTGGTGGGGACCCCTTCTGTGTAGGGATGCTCATTAGCCCACAACCAACCATGTGTCTAAGCAGGACATGTTCCACAGGGACAGTGCTAATCTTGTTCCCCTGCCAGGCCAGGCGAAGGAAATCAGGAAGCATACATGGTAGCATCAGTTACTTGCCAACTTGCAGAAGAATTTTTTCACTCCCAGAACACTACAGCAGATCTCTGTGACTACTGAAACTGCCATGAATCACTTGATCTCCGCACCTGATGTCTGTGATCTCACTCTGAGAAGGTCTTCCCTACACGTGGCACAACCGTTGCAAGAGTGGAATGGCTGACTGGACAGCACCAAGGTTTGACCTTCCAAACCAGGAAGCTTAAATTTTGCAAAACTGATGTTTGAGATATTACACTCCTGTACCCAGCCACGGAAGCTACGCCACCAGCTCTTCTGATTCACAGTAAGGAGCTGCTGTCCTGGCTCAAACAGAACCATTTAGTCTGACACTCCACACCTACTCTGGACATGTGAATCAGGCCCCTATTTCACATCCATGGAGTTTTCACTGTTTTATAGGAACTTGAAGACTTGAAAAGGTGTCCTTGGAGGTCTGACCCCTTGCAGCAGGCAAGCACCTTTATGTGCCTGTGAAATAGTGGAAAGGATCCTTTTTTTTTTTTCCTTTGTAAACCTACAGAACTAGGGGTAAAATTTGCTCTTGTCAAAACAGATTGAAGTCATGCAACTGAGGTGGCTGGAATCAGGATTTGCCCAGACTTGTGGCCTCAGAAATGGGCCACACTTTCTCCATTCCTCTAGTTTCTAGACAGAAATGCAATTTAGAAGCTTCCAAACTGTGAACTAAGACAGGCAGGACATTTAGCTATGGGAATGCAAGACACTGAAAAGCACGTAATTTCAGAACATTTCCACCAACACAAGGAACTGTTTTAAAATATCTCTGAAATGCTGATGTCTGCAGGCAAAGAAACTAGGCTATTTGACTCAAAACTTCTTGTGATAGTTGCTTCAAGAGTACTTGAAAATACCACGGCTAATTTTCTTGGGAACTAAGGCCCAGGCTACAGGTACAAGATGATCCAGAATGTATGTCATTTCTAAAAGGAAAAGATTTGGGAACTGTTCCAGTCAAACAGTTTGCCCAGTTGCTTCAGACAAAATTGTGACTTACAAAATGTGGCACTTTCCTATCAGAGAGACCTCACTTATTTTGACCCATCCACTTTGACTTGATCTCTAGAGCCCAAACAGCTCAGGCATGGTCTTGTCCTGCCAGCCACAGACCAGTAACCATAACAGCTCAATTTCTTGCATGCCTGTGTACTCCTTCCATAAGGAAGTCATGGAAACCTAATCTCCAGGATCTGGAAGAGAAGGAAAAAAAAGTTAATTTATGTGCAAGGAAGAGCTTGCCAAGCTCAGAATAACGGCTCATCCTAGGAGTTAGTGTAATGTTCTTATGATAGGCTGCAATTTTTCATTCCCAAGTTGGATAAGCTGGTAGGTACCAGTGTGAGCATACGGGCAGGTGATACCTACGAGCAGTGAGCTGCTGCTCGTCAGCCAGAACAGGCTTATCACGAGTGCTGCTGTTTTGCATCTGACGGGCAGCATCTCGCGTCCCTGCGTGCAGGAATCCCGCGATTATCAGTTACCAATTTTCCGCAGTGCCTCCCACCGAGCCCGGACTCCTGCAGAAGGTGAGGCTGCTGTCGCCTTTGTCGAAGCACGGTGCTTCCAGCTCTGTTCCATGCGAGCCCAGCAGTTTGAGTCTTCCTGTAACTCATATCCTCAAGGTTCGCCCCCGCTGTCCTCACCCACGGAGCTACCCCTACCAGGAACCACACGAGCTGAGAAATCCTAAGTCAGGGCTATGCTGCTGTAAGGCTTTGTGCTCCTTAACCCGCCTCCCACCCCTTCACCCCCGCGAGACCGCACTGTTTTGGTTTCCTTCCCCCCCCTTTTTATTTCTGCACCTTCAGGTGACATTTTCCAACTGTTCCCCGCTGTTTGGACACTCACGGCCCGGGACGCCGCGGCGGGAGCGCGGCCCTCAGCGCACGGCCGAGGCCGGGGCTGCGGCGAGAAGCGCGCACGGAGACCCCCGCCCCCGCTCGCCCGTCACCCCGCCCCGGCTGCGGGGCCACCGGCTACAGCTCCGCTTCCCGCTCCGGCTCCCAGCGGCAGAGCGCGACCCGCCCCTCCCGGGAGGCGCGGCTACCCCGGCCCCTGCCGGCGGGAGCG
>VZTE01006235.1:564353-653203 GCA_013397775.1 Eulacestoma nigropectus
CCCCGCGGTGCCCGTGTGCCGTGGCTGCGGGCGGCCTGGGAGCGCGGTCCGGGGGCAGAGCGCATCCCCGGCGGGCGGGAGGCGCAGCGCTCGCCGGCAGCGGCTGCGCCGCGGGTGGTTGGGAGCTCCCTTGAAAAATCCCCACTTTATTCCGTCACGGTTAAAAATGGAGTCCTGCTTTTCGGTCAGTTTTGTTTGCTGTTGTACAGCAGTTGGGTTTTTCAGGGTAACGTACTCACTTCGCATCAACCATTTTATGCTGCCTTTGGTCGGTGGGTTGGATTTTGGTTCGGAGCTGTTTTGGTAAGCTAGTGTCTTGCAGAAACTTGCATTGCTATTCGTGTTTGTTTTGCTGCAAAAGGATGTGTCAGGCTAAAACTAAAGGCAGGCAAAGATTTTATTACAGTTTTGCTAAGCCGAAAAACCCCACCTCTTAGGTCTGCTGCTGGGTTTACAAACTGCGGTGCAGAGTCCCTGCTCTTCACTTTTTTCCTCTCCCAAGCTGGATTTCAGCTTTTTTACTCTCCATGCTTTTCAAAAAGTGGGAGGGTGGCTACCGCTGATATTATGGTTTGTGGCGGTAGTTTTGCCTGCTGCTGTTAGAAAGGCATTTCCAAGTGTCTCAGTTTGGTTTTCAAGATGTCTGATTCCCATGTATTATTTGATGGAAACTTTTCCTTGGAAATATTATCAATTAATTACGAATCACTTTAGCTCACAAGGTCTTTGCCAGACTGCTTTTGTAAGAGTATTACTCCAGAGAATCATGGAGAATGATTAGAATTTCCTTTTTGGGTTTGTTTCGGGTTTTTTCTTTACTGTTTGCTTTAAGTGAGTGAACAAGGGGGAAAAAAAGACAGAGGTTAACAGAAGTTAGAATATTTCTAGAGTATTTTTATCATGACTTCACTATTGTAACGTAATATGTCCAAAATCCACATTGCAGGTGGTGTCTTACATGTTGCCTTTTCTTTGGATGGGGAGAAAGAGCGTTTTGAATTTTTTTTCTTCTTAAGCAGAAGTGGCAGCAGCGGTGCATTTCTGGTGTGGCTGCCTTGCCTGTGGATGATGAGGTGGTGTTCCATCTGCAGATGCCACAGGAGGTGATGCCAGTGAACGCTGGTAGTGGTACAGCTCGCTAGCTGGGCAGGTTGTCAGTCTTTTTCAGCTATGAGGCTGTGTGTCCCACGTGCTTGACATGTCCTTCCCCTGTGCTGGCCAGCTTCCTCAGAAGTTGAGGCTGCCTTTCTGAGATCTAACCTGAGGTGCTCCTTTATTCTCTCTCTCCTTGGTTCCATATGACTTCAGTGGTTAGAAACATCCCTTCACTCTTTCACCAAATACCTCACTTCCCCTTTTTTTACCCCCTCACAACAGAGGTACAACCTTGGCTTCAACATTAGCTGTATGGTGCCTGGTCAGCACACCTGATCTTTGCCTTGACAGGATCATTGCATCTTGTCATACTTTTCTTTTCAGATAGTCATAAAGGCTGGAGGGGTAGATGTGGTTACTAGCTTTATTTTACGCTGGCTACTGCCCATCAGATAATCCCGAGCCGTAAGTTTTGTAAATTGTATTCTCACTGGTAAGTGCAAAGCTTTCCACAGTTTTGGTTCAGGTTGCGCTACAGAATTGGGAATCTGGCTCTTGTGCAGGGAAGAGATGAGACAATGATAATGTATTCCCGCAAGTCTTCAAACCCGATGAATCTGAAATGAAGCTCTGTACTGTAGCCACAGCCCTGGAGGCAAGTAGCCCATTACTAGACTCCAGACATTTGTAAGAGGCTGTGCACTTGAGGGTTGCTTGATCGCTAAGCAGTTTATGGAGGATGTGGCTGGCTGCAGTGAGTGGTGGGGTTAATAGAGTTCTGCTGTACACAGTGAAGTCTCGACTGTTCGTGGGAGACTATCTGGGTTGTGGATTAAGTCTGCTGGTGCAGGGAAGCTCTTAGCTGTGCTGTTTTTGGGCCATGCAGCTGCATGCTGTGACTTGTGCTGCCCAGGCTCACTGGTCCTGTGAGACCCTGGGCTTCTCTTCCTCTTCTCTTCCTCTTCTCTTCCTCTTCTCTTCCTCTTCTCTTCCTCTTCTCTTCCTCTTCTCTTCCTCTTCTCTTCCTCTTCTCTTCCTCTTCTCTTCCTCTTCTCTTCCTCTTCTCTTCCTCTTCTCTTCCTCAACCCTCTCCCCATATGCTGCTCTAGCATAATTTGTGTGTGTCTGGTGTCATTGCTCTCCTACTCTACCTGTGCCCTGGAAAAGTGATGGATGATGGTGGATGATCATAATGACATAACCTGTTTTCTTTCATTAATGTGACAAGACAGAAGTGTGCAGAGGTGAAAGCAGCAGATTTAACAGTTGAAAATGTCTATGCAGACCTTGACGTTGCATCATGATGTCAGTATGATGGTCTAATTACACAGTCACACCAGGACCTTGCTTCGCTCACAAAGAGATAGTGATTCAGATATGAGTTTTTTTTAAGTCTTCACAGTTCCTTATGTGGTCCATATGTTGTTTCTGCCCCTCATCCATGTGGCGTAATGAAATAGAATTTTTAATTTCCTCTAGGCTTCTCTGTGCAGCCCTGACTAGCTTGTGCCATGTGATAGGGAACTGCCATTACAGCATCCCTTTATAGAGGAAAGTTCTTGTTCACTTTTACATTTTGATAAATTTTGCCTCAATCCCTGCACAATTTTCCCTTTAAACTATCAGTCAGTTTTTGGCGTGATAGCTGAGAAATATCAGACTTTTCTCTTGCCTCAAGAAGGCATTTGTTTATGTTTTTTTTTGGTGGTATTTCAATTTTTGCATGTTCAGAGCTCAGACTGTGCTTGAAGGTTCTAGACTCCCACAGGGGAATTGGGAAGGCAGAGAGCATAACCACTGACCAGATGTGATGGCTTTTCTCACCTTCCACTCTTAATTTCTCAGCAGGTATTGGGATGATGCCTACAAGGGGGGTTCACATTCTCTAGCTATGTCCTCCATTCCTATCTCTTCCATCAGACCACATGATAGATTCATCTTTCCTTGACCAAAGTGCATCCATTTTCTGCACTAAGTGATGCACGGGTCATGGAGAGGGGGATATGGGGTGTGGGTGGATTAGTTTAACAGTGTCACAGTGCACAGAGAAACTGAGATGTGATGTCACAGAAAGCCTCATTTCTTAGATTACCTGTCTTCAGAGTGATTGAATGATGTTTCTAAAAAAATTTTAATTTTCTAAATTTCTAGCTAGTTTTCTGGGTTACTTTTCATAAAATCTGAGCTGTCGTCGTGTAAGATTACACCAGCAACTGCATGGGATTTTGCACTTACCCCATTGATGCCAGTATTCCTGATGGCAGTAGTTGGTTACCTTCATCTGCAGGCATAAATGAGTGTAACATTTTGTGGATACTTTGTCCTGATCATCAGAAGAGGAAAATCCACGCGGTTTAGTTTTAGAACTGAGGCTCTGAGGAGGAAATTCCTATTCTCTCTCTGCCTTGCTGAGACTGGACACTTTCAGGTCTCTGCTCCAGATGTTTTATCCCTTTATCCTCTAAACGTCTTGCTCTAGTCTCAACATACAGTTTAGGGTTTCTGACCCTAAAATTCCTTAATTCTATCCATTTTCTTTGCCTTGTTTCCATTCTTCATCTCATGAGTAGAGCCAAGTCCTCTTCTTTGGCTTGGTGGTCTCTATCTTAACATCGTGCTGCTTCATCCCCTTGTCATTGTCACTGTGGTCTCTCCAGCACTGGTGCTGTGAGAGGACTAGAGAAAAGAACAAGCTGGGTCTCCTTAGCTGTGCTTTTTCCTTTTAACATGGAATTCATTAAAGCCAGCCAAATTAAACTGAAAAGCCCCCACAGCATAACTGTCTCTAAATCACTGTCCTACAGTGTACTGGCCACCTGTTTTAAGATCATATTTTTTTGCCCCCCTGCCATAGGTGAGCTCTTAAACTGCTCAAATGGCAGAGATGGCGAGTTGGTGGGTTGGCAGGTGGAGCTGCTGGCAGTCAGATTTGTGTGCTTTTGAACACTTCACCTGAGTTTCACAAATTTGTAAGACTGATTTACTTTCAAATAAAAATGCTAATGTAGGAAAAGTGTATGGAGAAGGAAATCAGTAAGCACAACAGTGACTAATGTGTTGAACGCTGTGACTGGCCAACAATTATGATTTACTAAAAAAAAAAATAGTTATATCCTGGACATGGGATAGTTAAAAGAGGGACAGAAACTGCATCAATGCAATGTTTAATTTAAAAACGTGTTTTCAGAGAATGAATTGTTGTTGTATTTAAGCTTGGATTAATATGTGCTGTCAGATGTTCCCTGCTGCATATAACATCCAGTTCCAATTTGGCACTCTAGTGATATTCAATATTGGCACCTTCTGATTATTTAACCTGAGGGACTCCCATTGGTATCAGTGAGACCACCTGGAAAATTAAGTTTCTATTCTGTTGCAGTGACTACAAAATTTAATACCTATTAATTTACTAAGGGGAAATAATTTTGCCTCATAATACCATTGTGTTCTTCTAACTGCAGAAATCAATTGAATGCAAATTTCACTGTCTCTTTCAATGCAAATCACATTCAAAACTACTTTCATGTTAGTTTTAGGATTTTTAAAACTATGCAGTTACATGCTTTGGTAGCAAATGTAGTTCATGTTCTGCAAATCTTTGCAAATGGAATCATATTCATGGTGTTACTGAGTAAAATAAATATTATCCTTTCATGCAAGCAAGTACACACCCATTTAAGTTTGGATTTTTTAAGTTATTTGCTATCAAAATGGTTATCAGTGCCCTGACAGCATTCTATGTTCATGTGATCAGTTATTGCTCAAGTGTAGTGCTTTACTGAGTAAGGTTTAGGCTTGATGTTTGCTCTGTTTCATACAAGGAAATACAGTTTTTGAGCTGGTCACTTTACTTTTCTGTACTCATCCCATGTCTTACTCCCAGTGATCTAACAAGTAGTGACAAAATGATTTCTAGCCCTTGGAGACATTTGTAAGTTTTCTTCAACCTTGCTTACAACCTTGTGTATTGAGACATTCTTTGATATTAAAGTACTGTCATGGCTGGCAAGACGTCCATCCTTCTCTGCTTTTCTTCCTGCAGCATGTCTGAGGGAAAAAACCAGAGGAAAACCTTGCATTGAGCTCAGAGTAAAATACTACAGCTAATCTTCAAGGTGTCTAAATTATAACAGGATTAGTGGGGCATGGGCTTTCTTTAAACTGTTTTGATAGAAATTCAAATAATTTCAAAGAGGCCTCTTGAAGCAGTAATCTAGTCACTGGAGTGGGTAATTCTATTTTGAAAGCTTGTGGGATTTCGAATGAAGCACTGGCATTTCCTGGTAGACTTTAGTGACATTTATCTTGACAGCATTCACTTCAACCTTTGTGTCTTTGTCTCTCAGAGTCTATCAGTCCTCCTTCCTGGGCTTGAGAGGGATGTTGCTGTTGTTCCCATCTTGGATGCCTGCTGGGAGAGGAGGTGGCTTCTATTGGAGCCTGGCTGTTGAGTATGCGTGGCACTCCTCGACTCCACTTCTATGCTGCCGATACCCATTACAGGAGCAGCGTGCAGGTCTCTGTGTGCCACGCAGATGCCATAGATGGTACATGACAGGGCTGGGAGCCAGCATGGCATCGTCAGGGAGATGTCTCTGGGAGCCAACAGCTCCACGCTCAGGAGCTGCTGTCTTGCAGACTTGCTGGGTACTGCATCTCCTGTTTCCCACAGAGTTTCTACCAGCTTCTTTAGCCTTTAGCATGGAAAATAAAATACAGTCTGCCACACTGAAACTTGGGAAGGATAGACCAATGACACAAATATCCCTAGATCTGAAACTATAAGAGGTGCTGATACCATTTGATTCAACCTGTTTTCCTTTCTCTCTTGCCTTCCTGTGCTTTTGGACTGGGTCTGGTGGCTCGCTGGCTCTCAGCCTGAGCAAGTCCAGCCTGCAGTGTTTACACCTGTGCTTGGCATTAGGGCATCTACTGCATGCCACAGTTATCTCTATTTCCAGCCTGAGCTGGAGTTTGCCACTGAAAACTTGCTAGGGCGGGTGCAGTAGAGCCTGGTTTTGTTATTATTAGAACGACTGTTTCTTGAAGCACCAAAGTTAGTTCTCTGTAGCAGATCAAGTTATTAAAAGCTCTTGGAAGGCTAAAGTGAGAGGATTTAATGGTGGAAGTGCTTTTCTGTGGGGACAGTTCATGTGCAGACTAAGCAACAGCCAATGTTCAAAACACATTAAGGCCCACCAGTCTTGAGATAGTCACTAATCTCAGCATTCATCATGATAGAGGTCATCAGAAAAATCCACATGATGCTAAGGAGTCTTCTTAGCTGGGGCATGATTGCTTATGGCACGGAGAACCAGTTGTCTTCTGACCTGGTTAAACCAATTCAGAGTTCACCTGAGTATCTGGGTGTATGGGGTATGATACTCTTGGGAGTATCGGGGTGCATAGTTGTCCTGGCACTGATACAGGTAGAGGCTTAGGCCTGCTCTCTGGGGATATTTCCAGTTGGATTCAGGTGTTACAGTACAAGCCAGGGCAAGATTTATCCTATACAGAGAGAGTCTGCACAGCCCAAGCAAAAGCCAGAGGTGGTGATTGAGTTGTTTTCTGTATTTGGACAACACATATTAAATGGAAAGAAACTGGCTAAGTTGGCTAGATGATAATTGTACAGATTATGGTGACTTCTTCAAGACCATATGAATTCTCATACTTGGTTTTCAGCAGCATAGGCAGTAGGTTCAGCTTGGAGCACAGATGGCTGTGAAAACAAGCCACAGAATTATTGTGCACATGTAAGCGCTTATCTTCCTTAGTTTGTACAGTTTCAGTCTTGATTTTCTGCCTTACTTTGGTGAGGTTATGGTTGAGCTGAGAGTGGGTGGTTGAATGAGAGCTGCAGATAACTGTATCACATGCTAGTTGCTGATTTCATAAACAGGCATTAGCTCAGACTGTGCTGTTAGTTAGAAGGTGTTAATGTGGCAGGTATGAGTTAAGCCTTCATGATTTCCGTGGTATCTTCCTGCTGCTGTGAAGTTTCTAGGTGTTTTTTTTTTTTTTAAATTTTTTTTTTTTATTGTGAAGAGATTGCTTTGGAGGTCAAGTGTGAAGTTAGTGTAAGTGGAGTGCACAAACATAGTTCTAGCAGCTACTGAGCCCTCTGGGAATCCTGAATTCTCAGGTGAACCAGGGTTTAGCAGCTCCTAATTACCTGAAATCTTTTCTAGGGGAAGGTGGTCACTTCATGTTACTACTCACTTAATAGAATTATTGACATCTTGCACACGGGGTAAAGCATGTGAGGGAACTGGGCTGCTTATGGCTTTGTTCTCCTTAAGTCCCTTCTGAGAGTAGGTATTGCCTGCAGCTGCGTGGTCCTGGGGGGTAGGATTGGGCTCCGGATTGGCGCCTATTGACAGTGTCAATATGTAGGTGTGTAATAGATGGAAAGCTATTGGCCAGACTAGCTCCAGACAACTCCTCATTCCAATGGCAGTGGCTCTGTCTGTTGCTCACTGAAAATGGACTGCTGGCGTTGGCTTCTCTTTCCAAGAGCATGAGGGAGTCTTACGGCACAGAAGAAAGCCTGTGTTAAGGGTGGCTTACCAGGTACTGCTGTCTTGTTTTTTTCCCTTCCCTCCTGGAGAATCCTCCTGGAAGCTTTCATCTTGATCATTCGGAAAAGATTGCTTAAGAAGTTTTGAAGAGATATCAGTCATCATCTCTGAGTTACCAGTATAAGCCCTGAGCCGAGCTGTTTTGAAAGACTTCACTTACTGTTTGTCAGCTGTTATTTGTTGTTGTTGCTGCACTGAAGATCCAAGCCTGCCTTTTGGATCAACTTGCGAAATATTTTTTCTCATTACATTCTTCTGCTGCACGTAGGCTCTTAGGAGGGTGGTTGATCATTTCTGTATTGCCATATTATTGGTACTGTTTAGCCAGTTATGACAATACCATTTTGTCACATCTCGGTAATCTTCGGAATACTAGATTATATTACAAGGTTCAGCAAAGCACATACATCAGACAATTCAAGTTTTCTCTTTCTGTCTGTTTTGTTGTGGTGGTGATGGTTTATTTTCTACAGCTGCATTACAGTATTAGTGCAGTAATAGTGTATGACTTCAATTAAAATAAAGCTATGCTGATGGCAGAGGAAATTCAGAAGATTCATGCAGATGGTTGGTAGGGAGTAGCCTTCTCCAGAAATGACTCAGCTCTGTTTCAGGCTGGCAGAGCAAACAATTCCTAGCTGTGTAAGGTTGTGAAGAGAGCAGTGTTCATGAGAAAGCAGGGTAGAGGTTAAAGTGCTTGATTTGCAAGGTATGTGTCCCACAGGAACCCTTCTGGCCTTGGTAACGTGCTGGCAACTAGCGTGTCCTTGGCATAGCTGAAGAGATACTAGAGTAACAGTAGACCAGGAGCAAGCTATAGTAAGTGTCTTGCAACCAATCCCGTGCCAAGACTTTACCCTTCTTTTGGGGATAATTTCTTTTTCCAGGTCCATAACAACCTACTGTTGCCTGACAGTTGTTTTAAGATGACAGTAGGGCTGTCTCTTCCAGCCGCCACCGCACTTCCCTCTCCTCTGCCCCCAGCCTCACATGTTTAACACCTCCCTTGAGTTTTACCAGAGATTGCAAATCTGTGCAGTGAGCTGAAACCTATGCTGACAAGTATGGGAAATAATTATCTGTTTCTGTCCACTGACTGAAAAACTCTGGTGCTTAACACAATGGATAGTGTGGGAGCATAGCAGGGGAAGAGCGAATTTTGCTTTAGGCATCTGCATTGAGGCCTTGGAACAAATGAGAGCAGTCACGAAACTGAAGCCATGGAATCATTGCATTTGGCTTGCTGGGTGCATCTTTGGTTTTATGATGGATGTATAAACAGAAGTAAACAACATTCTCCTCAGTATACTTCACCAGAGGGAAGTTCCTCAGGCAGCTGTTGTTCTGCTGCTTTCATTTGGGTCATAAAATGGGAAGGATGGTCTTCATATACTGCCTTTCTTTTTTATTAAAAGGTAGAACCAGTTCATGTGGGAGGATTTTTTTTTGTTGAAAGAGGTATTTCTCAGATGTTCTATCTCTCTTCCTATTCCTGGCTTTTATGGATGTTTATAAACCTGAAAAGAAAAACTGAGAAAAAGCCAAACAACTCAATCCAGCTTCCTTGCAGTCTTCTGTCATATTCTCATTTTTGAAAGAAAAGTTAATTTTATGGTGGCTCTGTCAAACATAAAACACAACCTTGTTTAAAGAGCAAGCTATCTTCGCGCAAATGTGCATGTGTTTGGAATGTTGTATGTTATTTCTGTTTTAGAAGACATTTATGTACTGCTCCTTCCAACAATTTTCAGAATCACTGTTCCAAATCACTACAAGGAATATGAGAAAACATTTATTTTCTTATGTGGAAACATAAACGTCTTGAAAGAAGCAGCGCACACTTGTAGTTGCAACTTGACAGCCTACGTTGAAGCTGTTCTGCTACACAGAACTGCACACTGTCTTGTTTTGTTCTCTTAGGCTGTAAAACCTATCTCGAAACTGAGAGTTAAATAGAAGTTCTTCTATCATTATTGCGGTATTCTTTTGAAAGGGGCTGCTGGGAGAATGGATGTTGCTCTGATACCATGTAATCTTTCATTTTCCCTGAGGTTCAGTTTCATAGCTTTGGAAACCAGAAACCTGTTGAGCTGTTAGCGACTTGGAAGCAAATTATATTTAGGTGACAAATCATCTTGGGATTACAGGTGTGGATGGGCAGTTAGGCCATGTAATTTCTGTTTACTTCCCATCATAATCTCTCTTGGCAGTAATTGGTAACACTGTCATCATAAAACATTAGGACAATGATTCTAGCTCTTACTTTTTGAAGAATATCTCAAAATGCATTTCTAATTACAGGAAGCACAAGGGCTTGATAAGAATTTTTAAAGTTCTGTAATACTGAAATAAGTGCTCTGTCTCATTTATAAAATGGTGATTAGATAACCCAGACCACTTTCAAGGGTGTGAATTGATGGGAAGAGCTCTTCACATTACCTAAAATGTGGCTCCCATACTGATCTGAATGTGGTCTCTTTTGTTCCTAAGGCATATCTGTTGCCAGGAACTGGGAAAATTGCACAAAAATTGCTCTTTTCTGTTTTTTATTTATTCTTTACACAGGAACATGTGGCATGGTTATGTTTGGCAGGAGACATGGGTTACAGAGAAGTCTGTATTTGGTCCTGCACAGTCTGTTTTGTACCGATACACCTGCTGGAATTTGAAATGTTAGGCAAAACCAAATGTTGGCTTGAGGTTTTTGTATGCTTTTCAGGCAGTGGAGTTTTCTGCTTTTGTAAATACAGGAAAACTACAGAAGCGGTAGAAGTTTCTACTGAGACAACTTAAATTAGCCATGCTGGGCTTTTCAGTTTCTGTTGTGGAAATACTGCAGCAGTTTAATCAAGGCCTTCTCCTAACCAGCAGACTAGTTAATAGCAAATCTGTATCAGTGAAAGCAGGTTCTTTGACTAGCATGGCATAACCTGTGCTCTGGAGCATTGCAACATGGCAGAGAGACCTGTTGGTTTTCTGGAGTATTTCCTGTGCAGCTACAGTGACCGTAGTGAAATGTCATATGAGTCCCCAGAAGAGGTCCACAGAGACCAGCTTCTCCTCTTGGCAATGATGTTTTCCAAAGCAATCTCAGTGGCACCATTTAACACTTCATTGGAGTCTTTTGCTTGAGGGAAGGCTTTTGTTAATTCTGTTGCTGTCTTCCAGCTGCTCTAGACCTGCTTTTGCTGTGGTGATTATGTGACCAGCCAATTCACACTGTGTAGACAGAAGATCAGATGAGGGAATGTGTGAAAACTTTGTAATTTTGTAGTGAACTTAAATGTTGAAGAAGACATCGCTGTCCAGAACTCATAGCTTTGCCTTTTCTTGCTCAAAGTTATGCTGTGTGGGAAGTTCCTCAGGTAATCTGACATCTGTAAGTTCTTAAGGAGAAGCTGGAGAAGATCTCGTTCCACAGTACTTCCACTGACCAACAAAGAAAAGGGGAAAAAAAGTCTGTTGAAAGTCACCTTTATTTTAGCCTCTAGACACCCAGTACATAATCATAATTAAGTAATTGCAGACATATTCTGTGGAATACATGGGCTGTGGTGATGGCTTTTGTATTTCAGTCACTTATGTTATTAATTTCAGTTTTTGCCTGCATAGTGAAGAGTCTGTAAACTTCCCAGGGGGCCAGAGATCATGTTTTTGCATACAAACTCAAAAACATGTTCAAAGGCTAATCAAGGAAACGCTTTCCTTTTTTAGTTAGTTAACTATGCCAGTATGGATGAACAAGTGTAGTGTCTTTATTCAATTCTAGACTTGTCTGTGTAGTACTTTCTCGGCTGTCAGCTATAATTATACCTGCAACTGTTAGAACATTTACTCTCTGAAACACATTGAGAGCATAAGTGGATTTTTGGCATGTTCTTTTTTTTGCTTCCTTCTTGCAATGGTGGAAAGGAATATGTACCAAAATAGATGAATACAGGAAATGCATAAGGGAGAATTGTTCATATTGGTGCCTCTGGTACCTTGCCTCACATATGACTTCTGACGATTTGCCTTTCATGGGTTCAGTTTAACTGGCTTCTCTGAGGTAAATTGCACAAGGATGCTGTAATTGTGAACTATACTTAAATATGATGAAAGAGACTGACAACAAAGAAAAACTTTGCAGAGATGCTTGCTGTGGTAGTGTGACTTGAATTGAAGTCTGTGAGAATGGGTGGGAAAACTCTCTGAACTGGTAAACTGACAGATTTTGTTTCAGAGCAGGTAAGTTATCACTCACTTCTGCTCTTGGCCAGCAACATTATACTCAATAATACACAGTAAAAGAGTGGAGAAAAACTAGTCACTGGTAGCCAATAAATGCTTCTCAAAGACATCTCAAAACTTGCATGTTCTTAGTGGTCTTTTCAGGGATGTGAAACAACCAATAACAATATATTTGTCACATGTATAGAAGGAACTTCCAAATAATCTCTAGGGAAAACCTCTCTTATCTCTATTCTCTCCAATTTGGTAATTTGTTTTTAATGACTGAAAGGCCCATATTTTGAATTGAAATAGGCTTTTTCTTCTTTAAAGGAAAGCTTTCGGGAATGTGTTTTGCTTGCAATTTATAGGCCATTCCCTGAAGGAAAGGTATTGCAGAAGAATTCTTCTTGCAACTGTGCTGCTTCCGGCATTGGAAAGAGAAATGAAGTGAAGGATATGGCATCTTCCAGGGAATAGCTCAGGGAAGTTTTTCTGTGCTATTTGTGCCTTTTTCTTCTGTATAAGTAAGTTTTAAGAACTACAGTAATCTTGAATTTACTGAAGGTAGCCTTGAAGATTTTGTTTGTTTATAGCGTTTTCCAAAAACTTGCTGGGAAGGGGCAAAACCACTAGCATGGCAAAGATCTGTTGTTGTAAAGCACGTGATTTGTGTATTGCTGTTCTAAGATTGATGATGATGGATAGTGTGTCTCTTACTGGGCAAAGTAAGTACTGATCAAAGTACATGTAGCAGCATAAAATCTCTCATTCTACTGCAAATTATGTTGTGTTATTTGTGCAGTGATAAGAATGGGATTAAAAGCAATGCAACCGAGTGGTGGTGTTTTTACCTGCTCATCAGATAGAAATTTAAAGTCCTAAGGCAAAAAAACCTCAGTTACTGCAGTCTCTCTCCTCAAGGCTCTGTGCGACTCTGCCGTAAGTCCTGGGGCTGTGGCTGAGACTCGGGAACTACAGGAAGCTGATTGCTGTGTTTTAGATGGGATGAAGCTGTACTTGACCACAGAAGACCCTGAAGAAGCCTGCTAATATTTGAAAGCAGCCATACAGAGGTTAAAGGGCAGCCTGACAGTTCTGTTGGAGCAGTACTTTCTGGTGAAGTGGAAGAATTAGGAAAACAGAAATACAGAGAAGAAATATTTGTAATACTTGAGTAAGCATCTAAAAAGTTCTTACAAAAACTTCAACAGAAAATTTCCAATCCCTTTTGAGCCTCTCAGCTGCAACAGAGCAGCCAGCAATGGGAGTCATATGTAGTCTGTGGTACTTTGGTGAGGAACTGGAAAACGTCATCCGTTCATAAATGCAGAACATTCTATTGTAGAACATTTTTTTTTATGTAGAAGGTGGTATTGTTGCTGGGAGATAATTGAAGTAAACTGTTCTTTGCTCAAGGATATAGCTAAGCTGCTACTTTGCTGATAAAATACCATGTTGCATTTGGATTTTTTCACCTCTCTGTGCTGCAGAACTGTTTGGTTTGTGAAATTTAGCTATCCAGAAGGTCAGTGGTGGGGATATTGATGCCTTGGAGTGGCTACCTGAGAACAGAGGTTAGACAAGATTAAGAGAATAAAAGCGGGTATTTATTGAAGGGCCTTCAATAAAGGTACACTATGGGTACAGAGCCCTAGGGCTACACCCAAAATGGATACCAGGTCATGGGTTTTTCACACTTTTATAAATTTGGTCCATTTGCATATCAGGGTTAATTCTCCAATTACAATTTCAGGTAATGATGTAATTATCCCAAGTTTGCTCCCTCTGTCCAGAGGCTCAGTTTACATATTTTGGGGCTTGGGACAACAAGGTGTCCTTGAGTTCAGGCCCAGAGAGGATTTATGTCTAACCAGAATGGCAGAACAGTACCTAACAGGCTATGGAGTTTTAGAGTTACAGACTAAAGCAGTACTGGAGCTGAAAAATATAAAAGCTAAATCCTAAGGCATCAATATGGTCTGTATTTGCCTAAGCAATGTAATGAAGGCCCTCCTTTCTGTACTAGGAATATAAGCTGTTTGTCCTGCTTTTCAAAGTCCTCTGCTTCCTCCTTCTCTCCCTAGCTGTTGTCTCTTGCTCAGTCGCAAAGAAAAGATCAGTTCCTGCCTCTCCCCATAATTGTGAAGCTGGGCTGTATGGCTTACCTGTTTTTCAAACAAACATCTGTGTGTGTTCTCCCTATGTTGCCTTTCAGGCTTCAAAGCAGCCCTCCGGGAACATTCACAAAGCTTTCTCCTTGCCTCTTAAGGCCTTACAACGCTTAAGGTATCCACAAATGCTTGAGGAGGGCTAATGCTTCTGAGGTGCTTTGGTTGTGCATATTAAACAGACCATAATGTTGTTTTGTTTCTTTATTTGTGCATTTCCTTATCTCCTTTCACATGCTTATCTCTTTTTGGCAAATACTGCTTTTTGCACTGACCCAGAGCTAGTGCTTGTGGCCCTTTAGTAATACAGGTTGTTAGTAAGAGCTTGGTGTGTGTTTGTCACAATGTTTAAAGAAAGTACTGCAGTAAATGGGCCATTAAGTTATTAATGTATCTGTTTTACCTTCCACAGAAGCCCCTTGTGCTACTCCACTGATCTGTAGCTTTGGGAGGCCAGTGGACCTGGAGAAGGATGACTACCAGAAGGTTATATGCAACAACGAGCATTGTCCGTACAGCACTTGGATGCACCTTCAGTGCTTCTACGAGTGGGAAAGCAGCATCCTCGTCCAGTTCAATTGCATTGGCAGAGCCAGGAGCTGGAACGAAAAGCAGTGTCGCCAAAACATGTGGACCAAGAAGGGATACGACCTGGCTTTTCGGTTTTGCTCCTGTCGGTGTGGGCAGGGTCATTTAAAGAAGGACACGGACTGGTACCAGGTGAAGCGAATGCAGGATGACAAGAAGAAGAAATCAGTGTTGGAGAAGAGTACGGGAAGGTCCATGACAGAGTCAGCAGAGGAGGCCAAAAAAGGCAGGCCGGCCAACAAGCCTCAGAAAGGCTTGAGCAATGATCTCCAGCGAAGGCACTCTATGGACAGGCAGAACTCGCAGGAGAAGGGTGTCATGGGTGGCAGCTACGCTGTTCGCTCACCTTGTGTCTCTCCTGGCCAGTCCCCGCCTACCGGCTACTCTATCCTTGCCCCCACGCATTTCAGTGGCCCGCGTTCCTCACGATACTTGGGAGAGTTTTTGAAGAATGCCATTCACCTGGAGCCCCATAAGAAGAACATGGCTGGTGGGGGCATGTTCAGGAATGCACATTTTGATTATGGGGCAGCTGGCTTGCAAGCACATAGATCAGGACACTTTGATACCCCTGTGCAGTTTCTGAGAAGGCTCGATCTATCTGAGCTGCTCACTCACATTCCCAGGCATAAATTGAATACTTTCCATGTGCGGATGGAAGACGATGCCCAGGTGGGCCAAGGGGAGGACCTTCGGAAGTTCATCCTTGCTGCTCTCAGTGCCAGCCACAGGAACGTTGTAAACTGTGCTCTGTGCCACAGGGCGCTGCCAGTGTTTGAACAGTTTCCGCTGGTGGATGGGACCCTGTTCCTTAGCCCATCAAGACATGATGAGATTGAATATGATGTTCCCTGTCACCTTCAAGGTACAGGTTGTCTGTTGGTCATGCTAGGTTTCATTAAATTATGGAACTGCCTTCTGTTCCCTGTCCCTTCCATTACAGATTTTCATCCCGATTCTGCATTTTTTAAGCAGTTCTGTAAAGCTTGAAGTAATGTCCAAAATGCTCACACATGGATCAGATTGAAACACTTAGAAGGAATTACAAAAAGATGCTGTATAGAAAGATCCATGCCTTGTGTTTGGGCTTACAGCTAAACAAGTTCTCATCTGATTTCTAGGTAGACCATGGGAAGGTTTCCCACTCAATCTGTTCTGGATCATGTTCATGCTCATTTATGTCTTGTGAGCTTTACTCTGAGATACACATCAACCTTTTAAATCTTTTAAATTTAAGCATGCTGTGCTGCAGCCTGGGTGAAAGTTGTATTTGTACTACCAATGAGGCTTTCTGACTAGACAGTATCGGTTTTGTTTTATAGTGAAGTATTATTTTTTAAATATGGAGAAGACTGTAGTCTGGCCTGTGTTAGCACAGGCCCGGAGAGGTTGGATGTAGTAAGAGTAAGCTTTTAATATGGTGTGTTAAACAGCAGTGTAGTAGTGGAGGTTTTAGACTTACTTCCGAACTTGCACGTGCTTGAGATACGTCTTGATCATGTCCTAGCTCTCAGATGAGTTGAGACCAAGGCATGTGTTTCTTTTTTCCTCCTAGAGAAACAAATGAATGTGGGCCAGCATGAGCTTTAGCTCTTCCTGAAAGCTGTGGCCCAAACTTAAGTGATCAGAGTGGTGCATGGCTAGATGTGCCTGTCCTGCAGCCTGCTGGCAGCCAGCATGGCTGAAATAAGTCAGAGAAAGTATTCCTAGTCTGGTGGTCAAAAGCATAGAATTATATATTGAAAAGTGTGTTGGTAAGGGATTAACCAGAGGTATTTTAACATTAAAATTTCTCACCTTTCAATAAAATATGTTGTATGCCATGCATGGTCATAATATGTGTTATGTAACATACTTTTGCTCAGTAAACCTTGTATTTTATTTTTTTTCTTTCCTTGAATCACTGTGCACTAAGTCACTAAACTGTATTCATGCTAACATTATTGTTTCTGTCTTGCCTAATGTACTTTGAGGACAAAAAGCGATAGGCAAATATACAAGCCAGAAAAGTTCCAGGATAAACAGAATATACATTTGTGAGCTAACTGTGCATATTTGCTTTCGTGGGGAGTCACACAATGTGCTTGTGATTTTATCAGTACAGAAAGCTGGTTTAGTAATAGTAAAACTCATCATTTGTTAACATTTGCCACTAAGAATGAAACTCTGTGAAATTATTTTTTTTTTAACTTAATTGCTTCTTAACTGTTGGATGATATATCTGAAAAACTTGTTCAGACAAGTTGCTGTGAATAATTAATTGTTAAAATTTTTGCTTCCTTGTCCCAAGTAAAATGGTTTATTACCAGAAATACTCTTTGAAATGAGATTAAGCTGTAACGTGCTATTCCAGGCTGTTTTTTTCTTTTCAGAACAGAAAATGGCTTCTTTTACTTTGGACATATTTAAGATATCAGGTGCCCCATTTCCTGTACAAAAAGTATCCTGAGAATTAAGCGGTGGGGCAGTGTAGTTCTTAAAAAGTGCGTAAACAGTGCAGAACTTTGGATGGGGAAAGTTATGTATCTTCTTGCACAACACAACTTCTGTACGTGGAGTTGTTTGAACATCACCGATCTCAAGTGTTCACTTTAGGAACAGATTTTATTATATTATTATATTTTATTATATTTGCACTTTAGTTTCATCCCGTCATGTTTTCTAGAGCTGAACGTGCCAGTGTGGAAAAACTCAATTTTTACCAGCTCATACTAGCAAGTGTATTTTGTATGTATATTTTAAGAAGAGTCTATTTTTCCTTGTTTTTCTAAAACAGTTGGCTTAAAAACCAAAGCAAGTGAAAACACAGACTCTTAATTGCGAAAGTGTCTGGTATAGACTAATCATAAATTATTAATATTTTGTTCCCATTTATGTAGAAGAGTTACAAGATGTGTGTCTGTTGAATTACGGTTTGTGATGTGTTCGGTGCTTTGATGCTGAAGAGCACAAATTGCAATCCGAGGTGAACACATGTTAAACACAGTCCTGTTTTGTTGCTGATCTGTAACTTCACTAGTGCTTAGCCCTGTCTTATACAGCAGTGCAAAATCTGCTATGTTACAGGATTAGTACTCGGTGTCAGGCCACTTCTAATAGCCAGCTATTAAACTGCAAATCAGTTTAGTCACTATGAGTCAGGCATAATCTAGGTGCCAGATCTTTATACTTTGTGTAGGAATTTCTGGTTTTTTGTGAAAGTTGGTCTCAGATTTTGCATTGGTAAGTTTAGTCACATGTATGTATTGAAAATATTTGATTTCCAAGTCTGAGCCACTTGATTTTTATGGAAATAAATGTAACTCAGGTTTTGAAAGTCATTGTGCATACAGAGCCTTAAGGTCATGATAGAACTCGATATATTCATAGTTCTGACTGGCATGTTAAAGTCTTTGTATGTGCAATATATAATGTTTTAAAACATACTTGTTAATGAACAGTCAGAAGGAAGTACATGAAAAAAATTTGGTCTTCTGACTGTTGCTTTTTTTCTGTGGGGAATGTTAGGTCTTTGGTTCCCTCTTTGCTGGAAGATACTGGCAAGTTGTTAAATGAATCAGTACCAAGTTTGCTAATAAGCTTCAGCACTTCTCCACTTCTTACGTCAGGTGGGGATGAAGCTAGGGCAAAATTCTGGTTTTGGAAACATAGCAGCTGATCTTATGGCTTAACCTGGCATCTCTTCTTGGAGGTTTAGCAACTCCTTTTATAAAATATTTTGCTAAGATCTACCAGCAAATGATGTAAGGGAGAGTGGGCAGGGTGATGACTAATTCGTGAGTTCTGCATAGCTTCAGTCAAGCCCTGTGTATTTCCTATAGAGAAGCACTTTTTACTTTATCATTCACTCTTTATAAAGAAAAAAATAATAAGGTGTGATTTCTGTCACTAAAGGTCAGATAGCACATTGCAGAAAATGTCTGTTTTAATCTTCTCTTCTAGTCTCCTTAAGATGTGTCTTTTCTGTCCACAGGAAGGCTTATGCACCTCTATGCTGTTTGTGTAGACTGCTTAGAAGGGGTTCACAAAATTATCTGCATTAAGTGCAAGTCACGATGGGATGGAAGCTGGCATCAGCTGGGAACTATGTATACCTATGATATTCTGGCAGCATCTCCTTGTTGTCAGGTTAGTACCATACATAAGTAAGACTCATAAGGTGAAATTCCAACTGATTAGGTAAAGTCAAGGTTGTGTATCTCTTCTCCCTTTCCTCCTTCCATCCTTCTTTTCCAGCCTGTACCTATGAGTGCAGTACAGGAGGGCTGATGGGTCTCTGTCCCTTTGTCTTAAGAGGTACAATGGCCTTTAGCTAGACTAAAGTCATTGCAATGGTCAGTGGTTAATACATTTATGTTTTTAAATAAAGCTCCCTTTAAATGCACTGGTAATTAAATCTGATGCTTGATCACTAGCATCACTAGTGTCAGAGTTTTTTTCACATTTCCATCAGATGTTTCATGTTTTCAGGGTTTTTTAGTTCATAAATTGTGTTTTATCCTAATTGTAGCAAAAAGGTGCCGAGGGAGCAGAAAGGTCCAAAGTACCTTTGTGCTTGGAGATTACTCGGCTCTCCTTTAATCTTTGCTGTGGCTGACCTTGGTGATGGTACTCGCCCACCACAGCCTGAAGCAACTTCCTGTTCAGTAAATGCTCACCTAATCTATGCCTTGAGAGTGGAAGATCCAAGGCCTGGGGTTGCTCCAGAGTAGACATGTGCCTGAGACAGCAGGATTGTTGGCGTTCAAGAGAATTAATTGTCCACATGATGGACAGAGCACTTCTGCTGTGCAGGTAGGGGTAGACAGCTGTGAAAAAAATATTTGTCTGGGAATGACTCATTGCTCTACTCCGGATGCTCAGACACACAGATGGTGGTAGTAGGTCAGTACAGGAGCCTTGCAGAGATGCACCCATTCACACTGGGATCACTCCATGGTAACGTGCATAACTTTAAAGCCATCTGAAATACCATTTTGTCAATATGCAGAATGCCAGTTTATTTTAAATTTAGCGTATTTACCAAAATGTGTTGGTCAAAAGACAAGTGGTATTGCTGTTGCTGGTTAAGGTGACACTGGTAGCAATTATAACTACAGACAGATCTGTTACCTCCAAATTTAGTGTCTCTTGAGGTTCTAACTTTTTTTTAAAAATAGGAACTTTTAAAGCTAAAGCACTGATACTGACTTGCTATCTTTGTAAAAGTCAGCAACTTTAAATCTGAATTGCTTCTGTTGAATGTACAAGACAAGATTTAAGAGCTCATTATACAAGAGCCTTAATTACATGATTAATGGATAGTGTGACAGTACATGGTGTAAGAACGGCCTATAAAATCATTAGCTGTAGTGACTGTGATTGCCAGATAATAAGCATTATTGTTTCACCGTGGTTGTTATGGATGATTCTGTGCGTACAGAGGAATGACATTTAAATATAGTATATATACTATATTATATAGTATATTACTTCAAAATACTTTGTTCTCCATCATAAATTTGCGTATAGAATAACGAACTGCAGCCATTGTGAGATTACTAGCACTTACCTGATGTGCTGGACAGTAGCAAAAGAGAAAACACTTTGGTTAAGAATTCCATAAAAATTCATAACCTAGTAGATTGTATATCTTAAAATTTCTGCTTTTCAAGCAGGACAGATGGCAGTGAAGCTGTTGATTTGTTTCTTTTTGAGTCTGGTCTCAGCAGGGATAGTACTTTAATAATTTCCTCCTCTCCTCATTCAGGAAAATCCCTTAAATCAAGATGGCCTAGACAATACTTTTTGTTCTTTTCAGTGGAGAGCTGAAGCTTTCATTAGCGTACTGGGCTGTGAGGTTAAACTACGGTGCAGCTCAGGCCCTCACTGTTCATTTGCCACCTTTGCTCTTAACTCCTTTACAGTCTCAAATCCCTTCTGCTTATCTTGAGTATTCCAAAGGGCTTGCTGAGCTGTCATGCTGCCTGTTGCTTTCTTTGTATCAGATGGGCTGTGTTTCTCAGCTAGATTTCTTCTGAAGATTCACTTTTTTTGTAACAGCTGAATATTAATAGCTCTGTCTGTCCTCACCTATGACCTTGAATTATTTCTCATATCCACCCAGTTAATGTTGCTTCTTTCTCAGTTGGATGTTGTAGAACAGTTTGTGTGGTGAAGTGGTGTTTAGTTTGTGTAACCTGATATGTATTATAAATGTTTAAATAGACACATAAAATGACACAATACCATGTTGTGCTGATAAAGTAGATCGAGTTATACATTTGTTAAGCCAAAAGATTAAAATGCTGATATATTTTGTAGGCAGATGATGTTCAAACGTTAACCTAAACGGTTGAATTGCATGGCACAAATACAAAATTTCTCTCTTCGCTTCGGGGCTTCATTAATGATTTGTTGAGATAGCACTTGTTGTGCTGGGGATTGAGGAATTGATTCAGAGATTAAGCAGCCCAAAACAATCATTTGCATTAATAAACCTTGATATTCTCTACCTTCCATCAGTCAGAGTGAGAGGTGACCCACTTCCCAGAATTTGGTGGTGGTCTTTAATCTGAAAGGCATGGTGTGTGCCTGCGAGTTCCCAGCCCAGGTGAGGAGCACAGTTCCTTACCAGCACATCCCATTACTGCCAGTTTCCTGACTGACCCCTTCTCCTGCTGGGGAGGACCAGGGACTGCCTCTGGCACCTTCTTTTCTAGGTGAGGAGCTGAAGGGAGTGTGGTTATTTCAAAAGGTTTTTTTTGTTTGTTTCTTTGTTTTTTTCCAGGCTCGACTGAACTGTAAGCACTGTGGGAAGCCAGTAATAGATGTGCGTATTGGCATGCAGTATTTCTCTGAATACAGCAACGTCCAGCAGTGTCCTCACTGTGGAAATCTAGACTACCACTTCGTGAAGCCATTTTCTTCATTTAAAGTTTTGGAGGCTTATTGACGAAAGCTTTGCTTTAGTAATAGCTATTTTATGGGTATTTCAACTTTATTACATATCTTTTTATAGGATTCATTCTGTGATGAAATCTAATTTCTTTTCTAACTGAAAAAGCAGCTTCTTTGTCAGTGTACATATTAATATGTATATATACATGTTGTTAAAACCAGAATCCTCCTGACAAGATCTCTGTGAAGGTTGGAGGCTAGCCAATTTAATGGCCTTTCATTATATCCCATGTGTGGGGTAAAGTTCAGCTAAAAATGATTTGAGTTTATTTTTTGTATAATTGTATTACAGTTTATACAAAGGGTGTGGGGAAACATACAAGACAGAGAAATATGTCCAATTGGAAAATCGCTAATTGCATAGGGTTGTTCCTCCAGCTTGGTGGAAATGGGAAATCCTTGGAAAGAAATGATTCTGTTACTGTTGAATTAATTCACCCTTTTGCATTGGTTCCCAGGGGCGCAGGAGCTGGCCCTGTGTTGCTAATCCCCTCAGCGGGCTTTCTTTCAGATTTCCCATGACCCAGGTAAACTAAGGTATCATGACAAGTGAATGTAAATGTGTGCCAGAAAATGCAATCTTGAATGAATTCTTTTGGCATCTCGTCTTCCTGCCACGTGTATTTGATGTGCATTGCCCTCACTGAGTTACAGTGCAGGCAATAGTGCTGCTTCCACAGGGCTGTCATGTGCCCAGCTGGGTCATCTGCTCATACCAAAACAAGCTGGAGATCTTAAAATGCTTTATTTAAAGGTGTTTCTTCACAGACATTTTAGGGAAGGAACTGGCTGAGCTGAACGGGGATGTGTTTGTATGTGCCTGCTGGGGCTGAGGCTTTGCTGCCTGCTGCAGGCTGGTGTGACTGGTGTGGAAGGATAACCATGAAGTGGGATCTGGGCCCTCAGACCTGTAAGAGCTGAGAGGTACTGAGTACAAAACATGTCATCACTTTTAAAAAAAATTAATTGCTGCACCTTCGTCTTTCAATATTGTGTTCAGTCTAGGATCTAAAAACATGGAGATGTTTTAAGAAAGCAGACTTAGCATATTTACTTTCTACATGCCTCTGTGCTGTACAGAATAGACTGCGTTAAGCAGTTAATTTGTATCAGAGAGCTTGGCTCTGTAGACTCTGCAGTTCTTGTTTCTTGATTCCCATTTCACCCTTCCTTAAATAAAAATTTTAAAATAGGTCATTAATCTTCTGCTTGGTTTCTCAAATCAGTTGAGATTTAGGGGACATTTGGTTTTTTTGCTTTTCTCGACAGTATATTTATGAAGTGTTTGTCCACTTGAAAAGTATGGGTTTTGTTTCTGTTTACCTGGTGGGATTATTTTTTGTTTCTTCTAAAGTCTTTTGGTTTTCCAAATCAGGATCTTTTTAGAGTGTATCTGTTGAAATCACGGTCTTGAAAATGGCCCTGATAGTCTGTCACCCTGGGAAAGAAAACAAAATGTCAGAAGCCAAAACAATGTTTTTTCCTATGTTGGACTGAGAATTACACTTTCTGCTGAATTAAGAAATTATCGTGCACATAAAACTCGAGCTGAATATCCTTATTTCTTTGCGTGTAAAAATGTCGAGTTCAGAGTTTTATTTCCTGGCTGTCTTCACTGCAAAATTAGCTCCTTTTAGCATTAGCTACCCTTCCAGTAATACTCAAGCTGCACAGAGTGCTTATGTTGGCACAGGTGACCTACTGCTGGTTTGAGTGGCAGTGTCCTTAGGTGCCACCCAGCTCATGTGGTCCAGCGCTGCTCTGAGCAGCCGTGTTAGCAGGCTGTGGTAGCCTTCACCACTGGTGCTCCTCTTCTTCTGTCCGTGTCCCTGGGCTTGGATTTGGGTCTGGAACACATTCTTGGGGTTTTGTGCAGTTGTCCTGTTTGCAGCAGTTTTGGGAAAACCTGTTTCTTCTTCGGGGAGAATTATGGGAAGGACTTTGGGAGACTTCTAACACTGTCCCTTCGTGGCTACCACAAAATTACACCAAGCCCAGTTACAGTGGGACCAGCACTGTAACCATTGTCCATAGGAGCAAGACCTGGCCTGGGCATACCTGGGCAGGAAGAAGGTTTCTAGCAGATAAAACCTAATTAGCTGTGCAGTGTAGACTGCCCTTGTGGAGAGCAGTCAAATTATAATTTGGATTAACTCCTCCAGAGGGATGAGCCCATCAGCTTTGATGGTGTGTTGAGCAACCTGATGGAGTTAGGGTGGCTAACAAGGTTGGAGTTGTGTTGCCTGGCAGTACCGTGAGAACCAGACCAGACAGACAACAGTGGCTGTCCCAGCAGCCTGAAATCATGCAGCAAAGACACAGATCCTGTAATGAGAACAATTAAAGCATACATCTCTTACTGTAGGTTCGGTCTTGAGTGCCAGTCATGAGTTTGGGGTGTCAGTTCCCACATAGGATACATGGCATTGTGTGCCCACTTTTTTGTGCAGCGGTGAGGGGAGGTGTCACTAATGCACGTGGTAGGGGAGAAGTGGGATCTGGAGTTGTCCTAGATACTTGTTCGCTTGCTTCCCTTAGAGTAGCTTAATTTATAATTCTGCCCTTTAAGTTCTTGGATGCCTCTCTAGACCTGTATGTGTGACAATCAAAAATGAGTAGATATGGAATAAAGGGAATATGGCCAGCTTTAAAAACAAGTGTATGAGAGATTGTACAATACATCCAAGTCAAAACCAGGAATGGAGCAGACTGAGAAAATGGGAAAGGCAAAGCATATTTAAAGCCTTAACCCTGACAAGGAATTCATACAAATCTATCCAAAAAACAATTTAGTTCTTTGCCAGCTTTTCCTTTTAATTCTGCTGTTAAGTGAGGCTTATGAGGAAATGCCTATTTTCTTGTAAAACACATCTCTCAACTGGAGGCTAGCAGCACACATAGCACTGTAAAAATGATCCTCAACGGAAACCGGCTGAGCTACAGAAAGATTCCTCTGAACTTTCACTCCAAAGTAAATTATCCCTAGTTTGTAGAGGCTTTCCCTGCTTCGTCTTGGTACTGAAAGCTGCTCTTGGGTTACTACAAAATGCAGTATTTTCTGTAACATGCAGATTCCAGTCAAGCAGTCAGCCCTTGCCTTTGGCCGTGAGAGTTTCCTGGGCTTTGCAGAAGTAGAAGCGCAAATGTAACTTCTCTGGGACCTAATGGCTACTTTGGAGGTTAAAAAAGACCGCAGTTGCTCTACTTTCTGTCTTGACAAGCACTGGAAATAGTCATGAACTTACAAATGCATTGTAAGGGAAATTACCTCCTTACCTAGGGCGCTGCTTGCTTTGGTTATTTGGCTAGTTTATTTTTCGTTACATTTCATTTTTCTGATGCTGCGTGTTCTTTTTAAGCTGGCCCATGGTCAGATTAAATTAGCCTGAAATATGTTTTGTAAATGAGAATGCAGTCCTCTGGATTTGGAGGTTCATTCTACTCTTCTTAAGTGCACGATACTCCTCATGATAGTAATAGGAGTTGCATGTGCAAATGCTTTTCTTTCCAGTAGTTAACTCTCCTTTCCATAGGAGAGGCTTGCTTTAGGTGAACTTCGTATTTTGGATGTGTGAAAATGATCTCACCCATCAGTAAGATGTCTACAAATAAATTTTGATAACCATAACTAACAAAGTGGACATCTTTTACATGCTGATGTGTAATTTGACATTTACCAATGTGAACAGCCTGAAATTGTTGTTCTGTCTAATGCTGCAGAGTCATTAAAACTACAATGTTTTATAGCCAGACCATAGACTATCCTATAGTCTATTTACATTAACATCTCCAGTAATGAGCAGTATATTCATCATGAGTTTAATTGGAAACGTAAGGAATATTCCTACAAGGGAGGCATCTAGCCAATTTCTTGCCTTTTTCCTTTTTTCCCCCCCTTCGTGTATTCCTCATTTTGCTGTACCAAGTAACTAAGGACAAACATGTTGTAAGGCCACTGGTGAGAAAACCTCTCAAAAATATACTTGTCCATAATGGTTTCTTGTTGAGACATTCTTGGATTGCACTTTTGCAGATGGAAGAATATGTACATAGCAAATGAATGTTGATGAAATTAAAATAATTGGTTATGATATCATTTGCGTGTGTTGTTAGAGAATATTTTGTTGTGAGTTCTCTGTATTAAAAAGTAATAAATACCGGACAGTTACTGGTGTGGGTTCTTCTTTCCCCATTCTCTGGAGAAGTTTCTTAAACCTGCTCTTTACAGAATTACTCCAGTTGCCTTAAGTTTAAAGGGCACACTAAAACCAGTTTTTTAGTGTCAGTTAAAATGAAGCTTTGTTGTTGTCATTTTGAAGACTGTTGTACTACAGGGGTAGTGATGGGGTGTGTGTGATGTGTCACCTTGCCAAACTGAAGTCCTGTTCACTTTGTTGACATAGAAATGCTCTTTCTGTAGCACCGTGTGTCCTGCAGGAGCAGTTTCAGGAATGCCTGTCTGCTGTGCCAGCTGCTGCTTGTGGGGGGCTGCATGGAGGATGGAGGCCTGAATCCTTCACTTCTGGTGGAGTCTCTTAATGGAAATGTGCCCTCTGGTGACTGTGAAATGTCAGAAGAGCTTCTGGAGGGGAGAACACAACAGGGTAGCACTAGGGCAAAAGGGTTTCCCACATTATGACAGAACACTTCGTCTCTGAAACCCAGCTGCAAATCCTTGCTTCCTGTCTAAGATTTTTCAGCAGTCTAACTAATCATGAAATCATCCATTTTAGCAAACCTTGGTCTGTATGCTTATAGCATGATTTTTCAGCCTTTACATGTTACCATAGAGAAGTGCAGGAAGGATGCAAGTGATCAAGGCCATCTGGACATACAAAAGGTAAAGCAAATACTGCTGGGAGGGAAGGAGTGCCACAGTTCAGGAGACATGAAGTGAGATTTGGAAACACTCTCTAAAGAGCCCAGTGTAGCTGTGCAGGTTTAATTTTGGAAGCAGATACTGCAGCTGGTTTGAATAACCTTGAAACTGACAACCTGTATGTTAATTGTGAAAAGCCTTCTGGATAACTGCTGCTTAAAATACGAGTATCTGTTCATGAGATGGGAATGTAAATAAGCTCTCATCAGCTAATTGCAAGTGACTGCAGTGATTCCATGTTGATATTTTACTGAAAGGATCTTAGGTCATGGTTTAAGCCTTAAGCCAATATGGGAAAACTAAATGAGAACTAATGTTTTAGGGAGACTGTTCCCCTAGCCTAATTACTGCAGTCTTTGGTACTGAGCACTTAGCTGCAGAATTTCAGGTTTGATCTGCTGTGTTACTGTGGTGCTAAAAGAAACAGAATAGTATTGTGAAAATGTAGAGAAAGGAAAAAGGGAAATAAAAAGCTTTTCAAGCCATTACATGATACAGTATGTGGTTAAAATAGGGGTGGCACAGGCAGATGGGGTTAGAAGCATGCCTGGGCTCATGTTCCTCTTGAAGGCATCCCTGATTTTGTCAGAGGAGAGGAATAAACTATTTAGGCTGCATATGTGTGTGGGTGTGTGCACCTAAAAATACATGTCCAGGTTTCACACAGATAAATTTGTATTTGATTTCTATTCTGACAGTATTCTTTGAAACAATTTCTGTTAATTCTGAACCTGGCCATATAAAACAAAACCTGCCTTCCAAAACAGCTGCTGCTGCTGTATTTTGTCATTGACTTGGTACGTGAATTTTTTTTGGCCTTAAATACATCTGTTAGCCAGTGAGCTTCCTGCACTTTTGCTTTTCATTCAGTGATGTCCAACCAACATCAATGGGATGTGGAGAGAAGCAAAAGCAGCTGGTATAGCTCCTTAATCCACAGACCACCTGATCGGAAGCTCACATGGGCTAGTTTGCAGAGCCAAGCGAACTGTGGTGGCATCCAGGAGGGACTCTCAAGTCATGTTTCAAGAAGAAATTTTCTCCTTCCCCCCATGAAGAAAATACTTTCCTTTTTGTACCTTTCTTAATGTACCTCCCTGAAGTGCTGTATATTCAAGAGTTTACACTCAGCTGCATTATATAATGCAACCCTGAAGCTACTCCCTTTTGTTTAACGTGCACTGTACTTGTTTTCTTGTGAGAAAAACACGTGTGCAGATCACATCCATCTTACGGTTTCTGTGTCCCATTTTCTTGACTACATACTCATTTAATAGGCAGCTGAAAAAAAAAAAAAGCTCCAGCTCGATCTTTTCAAAATAAAATTCTCCCTGGTTATCCAGATAGAGTTACAGAATAACGAATCAATGCTGCCTTTGTGCGATGCTGCATGACTCTTACTAACACAAGAGTTGTAACAGTGGAACGGAGTCTGTGGAGATAGAAGATAATCCGGCCATAATACCAAGGGGACTTAAATAATAATATATATTGGAAATTGCCAAATACTTCAGTGTTTTTTTCCCCTAATTTTCTTTTTTTTTTCAGTGTCTGAACTTTTAAATAAGTCTGGCTTCAGCTGAAGTAATACCTTGTGTTTGAAATGTGATTAATGTAGGCTCAGTTTAATTGCCTGAGACTTGTTCTGAGAAACATCCCTGTTAGCTGATTACTTGTATAATGTTTGCAAACCTCCCAATTCCCACATGACAACCTGATCCTTTCCTATTTGTATATTTAGGAAGCATCATTCTATTGGCACAAGACCCAAGTACTAGTTGAGGATACTTGGTGGCTCTGAGCCGAGTTCTTCGTCTTCCATGTATTTTATAAGACCTGGAGGCAGACAGCGCCTCTAAGATCAGAAACGAGAGGAAGACTGAGAAACTGAATCAGAATCTAGAATCAATATTTTAATAATGAGGGAATATTTTCTTTAAAGCTTTGTTTAAGTGATTGCTATGGTTACAAGCTCTGTAATCAGAATCTTCCAGTTGCACAAATAATGATTGAATTTATCCTGCTTTTAAATCTGTTTTCTGCCAAAGAATGTATTGAACTGTGTGTAAGTCTTTCTTTGCCATTGGACAGCCTCTCCGTTTGGTGCAGTCACCACTAGATTGGCTGCCAGGCTGATGGCAAAAGGGGATCAGGCTGCAGACCTTGGCATATGGCAGGGTGGAACATGGAAACTGAATGGTTGGGAGCACAGTAATACACAAAGTGTAATCCACTGCTTCAGGCAGTGCGGCAGCCAGGTTGGAGTAAAAAGTGCAGAGTAAGGGCTGTTTCCAGTCAGAAGTTTCATGGCAATCCTTCCTGATGATTTTGTCCTTACTTAAAAATTGGCAGTGCTTGTGCCTTGTTCAGTTTAACTTCCTCTGCCTCTGGCTGGAGGAGTCCCTGTTCCACTCCTTTACCTCTGCCATCCCACTCATGCTGGAGCTGAAGGGATGCTCACAGCCAGAGGATCGTGGACGTGGCTCCTTGCAGACCCACTGACCTGGCTCTGTGCACCGTGGTGCTTGCAGGTACAAGATGCAGTGTGGAGAGTCGGAAGCCCTGGAGAGGGCCAGCATGGATATGACTGGGCTGAATTGTTTTGCTTCTGCCTTCTGCCTCCGTCATCTCTGATAGGCTTGTGACCTTCTTCTGAGAACTGTTTATCTAAGAGGCTGTCATGGAAAAGCAAGGCAAAAAGGAGCAGCACTTATCTGCCCCCTGTTGCTACGTGTCAGTGATGTGAGACCTGTTATGCAGGGAACCTAAAGCATCATGAGCCTGTCCAAGTTCCCTGCACCACACAGACGTCTGGAGAGGGTCCTTGCTTCATTAGTCATGCACTGGAAGATTGGTGGGAGCCCACTGTCACTACCATGGTGTGTGTGACTGCTTAGTTCTCTTGGAGAGGTGAGGGCCCAGCTCCGCAGCAGGTGGAGCAGGATTGCCCACCCATCTTTCTGCTCTGTGGGAAGATCCTAATAGAAGTAGGTTTCAGCAGCTGCCTGTTTGTGGCTGGAAAAAATGAGAAATGAGTAGCTTGCAACAGATCTAGGAAGCCAAGACAGGATTTTGGCAATCTAATTTTCCTCTGTCTCCTGAAGTCTGTGGAAATGGGATTGTGCCTGTTTATGCCAGAAGATTTGTAGTAGTGCTTTGGATAATTGATGGACATCGGAACTTCAGAGTACAGGTATTGCTGAGAACAAGCACTGTACAAATTAGTCTAGTCATGTGTTTGGTAGATCTCATCAGCGAGGAATTCTTAATAAGAATTATAATATTAATGAGGGTTTATTCACTAAATCCCTTTCACAGGAAGAAAAGAATCAGAAATCTGACTCAAATAGTAAGGTGAGGATACTTGGCTGAAGGCATGAAAGAGGTGATGGGAGAATTAACATTGTAGTTCCTGTCTGGAACGTGTACAGCAGAGCAGGGCTGGAGGGAGAAATGTTCTGACTCAACAGACTGGGGGAGAGGTGGAATTAGCGCTTTGGTGAGGACTAAGAGAGCTTCACTCAAGCTGTTTGATGACTCATTTAGTTTATTTGCAATATAAAATTCAGCTGGTGAGGAACCGTTGTCAAATACAAAGGGCTTCCTCTGGTCTCTGTCTTGTCATTAAGGTCACTAGAGCTGGTGGGCGTTACCACCCATAGCAGTGGTCGCAGCCCAAATGCAAGGACACTGTGGGAGGGGAGTTTGTGGGTTGCAGTCAGCTTTTGCTGAGGATGATGTCTGCATGCTGGCACTCTCCTCTGCAGGGTTGTCATGGCCTTACTGGAGTTTTGTTATTTGTGTAGATTTTGATGTGCTTCATGTCTGGCCTCTGATGAAAATGTGCTGGCAGAAGAGGAGCGCTGGGGGGCCCAGCCCCGCTCTGCTCCTGGGTTGAGAGCAAGGGTGCCCTGTTGTCCCTTGACCACTCGGCTGCCACCTTGGCACAAACACCTACAACTAAAGCAGCTGGACTTTGCAGGTCAGATTACTACTGAATCCTCTCTTCCCTCTGTGCTCAGCTGCTGATTAGTGGAAACTTAGTTTTGTGAGATAAGCCAGAGACAGTAGGCCACGTTTTAAACTAGGTGTGTATAAGCTTCAGAAAAAAGAATGTGTAACCGTGAACTCTCATTTTCTTCTCATTCTTTCGATGGAGGCCAAGGCATGATAAACGTGCATGTGGGAACTTACAGTGGTTTAACCATGTCAATTTGAAAATGTACAGGACCCAGAAATGTCAGTATTGGACTTTTGGAAACCTGTAGTGTGGCAGTGAGGACTCCAAAATAAGTCTGACTTTCCTCCGCAGTACCGTTGCTCCCTCTGACTGCTGTAGGTGCACACTGCAGCAGCACAGGGGAGGATATTTCAGACAGGCTTTTGGGTCCCGGAGTCAGTAGTGCTAGGGCACAGACCTTGTGAGAGCTTCATCATATTGTCTTAACCTTGCCCCTGTCTTTTGGGACCAAGTTGATGCCTCCCAAGTCCTCGCAGTTGCGTAGTTCATCAGCCATGACTGTTAGCTAAGTTGTTTCAGCAGAAGTCTGCAAAATAAAAATACTTATCCAACAGACTTCAAAAGGGTTATCACACACGTATATTGTTCATACTTTGGTGGTTGGAGAACCTCTGGGAGATGCCCTGTAGGGTGTGTTTCTGTTTAATGTACTTGAAATGATCCGGATGCAGCAATTGAATGCCCTGTTGGCAGGTTTGCTGAAGGTACTCAGCTGGGAGGTGCTGATGACTCTCTGGTGGGAGGAGAGGCCTTGCAGAGAGTTCTAGATAGATTGGAGTACTGGGCAATGATTCACAGGATGAAATTCAACAAGTCCAAATGCTGGATTCTGCACCTGGGATGGAGTAACATCAGGTACAAGTATAAACTGGGAGAGGAGAGTCTGGAGAGCAGCCGTGCTGAGAGGGGTCTGGGGGTGTTGGCGGGCAGCAGCTCAGTGCGAGTCAGCAGTGTGTGCCCAGACAGCCAGGAGGGCAAACTGCATCCTGGGGTGCATCAGACACGGCATCACCAGGCGGTCGAAAGAAGTGATTATCTTGCTGTATTCCATGTTGGTGCAGCCTCATCTTGAGCTCTGTGAGCAGTTCTGGGGCCCACAATTTAAGGAGGATGTGAAGGTCCTTGAATGCATCCAGAAGAGGGCAACAAAGCTGGTGGAAGGGCTGGAAGGTATGTCCTGTGAGGAGTGGAGGAGGACTTTGGGCTTGTCTAGTTTGGAGAAAAAGAGGCTGAATTTCGACCTTGTTGCTCTCTGTAGCTTCCTGAGGAGGGGATGTGGAGAGGGAGATGCTGATCTCTTCTCACTAGAATCCAGTGATAGGATGCATGGGAATGGTTCAAAAATGCAACAGAGGAGGTTCAGACTGGGCATTAGAAAGCATTTTTTTATCAAGAGGGGGGTCAAACACTGGAAAACAGGCTTCTAGAGAGGTGGTTGATGGCCTAAGACTGTCAGTGTCTAAGAGGCATTTGGACAGTGCCTTAACAAAATGCTTCAATTTTTGCTCAACCCTGAAGTGGTCAGGCAGTTGGACTAGATGATCACTGTAGGTCCCTTCCAACGGAACTGTTCTGTTCTATGCTAGTCTACTCTAGTCTAGAGTGGCTTGCCAGTAACAGGCTGGTATGAAAAGACAAAATGTCTTTACAAGACTTGACTTAAGCTTCTTAACCTTTAAGGATTAGAAAAGACTTTTGCTTGTTTTGCTTTCTCTGTTTGAACATAGCACGCATGGGTGTGCTTTAACCAAGTTCTTGTGCTGCTTCATTTTTCTTCTTTGTAATCCTTGTAACATTTTGCTTGGCAAGCAGGAACAGTACATGTGGGAAGTTCATACACCTGTGTAAATGTTATTGTTAACAATTACTGCTCTGCTGAGGACTCAGAAAGTTTTGACAAAACCTCAGGAGAAAAACTCTATCAAGCACAGGAACCTGAGCCTATGGGAATTAGTGCTCAAGTAGCTGTTGCTGTGCCACACATCCCGTGGGAGCTGCAGTCGCAGAGGGATGAGGATTTTGCGTTCCCAATGGACCTGGATGAATCCACTTGTTGGCCAACAGTTTTTTCCCCTGCTCATCTGACACAGTTGCCTACAAAGTCATCCCCTGAGCAAAGCCAGGTCAAAATGATTTGGTTTGCTCGAGCATTTTCATTACTTAAATCTAAAGCTGCCTGAGGCATTTTCACCAGGTTGGGTTAGAAAATGATCACATGACCTGCTATGCTGGAAAAATTGGTGAGGATTTCTGCTGTGATGGAGTTCATGGTGAGGTACTGGGAAGACTGGTGGATGAATGGAGAGTGGTGGCTGCTTTACTTGGATAGCAGCAGTGTGAACAGGCAGGGAATGCACTGCTGCAGTTAAACATGTATGTACGTGGGTTCTCTTGTTAAGAAATTAGAATGTCCCATGTCATCTCAAGAGCTGGTTTTGTCCAGCCTGGAGAATGCTCGGAGGGAATCTTAAACTAATGATGGGAGGCTGTAGAGAAGACAGTGATGCATAATGGCAAAGAGAGAGGCCAAGGACATGGGCTGCACCAAGGAAGATTAGACAGAAGGAAAAAAATTCACTTTGAAGAAAAATCAAATATGGGAACAAGTATCCAGAGACATTCAGTCTCTATCCTTGGAAATACGCCAAACTGACAGGACCTGAGCAACCTGATGTAGCTTCAAAATTGATCCTGCTTCCCTGAGGAAGGGGAGGTGATCTCTAGAGTTCCCTACCAGTGTAAGATATTACATGATTATAATTTTTAACGGCATCTTAAATTAGATGAAAGCAATTAGTCTTACTGAGCAGTAAATGTTACTTGCACTCAAAATTATTCACAACCACATTCACTATCCCCATTTTACAGGCAGAAATGTGAGGCAGAAAGATCATTCATTTGTGTGAGACACAGGGTCCCAAAAACAGAGATCATAATGCAAAATTTGCAGGAGTTCCAGGTGCACCACTTGGTGTCTGCATTCTATGTCTCTCCCTGCTATCCACTGGTGCCTGTGGGATTCTCCAGGGTGCAGCAAGGAACTCAGGTCCTCCCTGGGGTAGAAGGGCACCAAGCAGAGCAGCAGTGTCCCTGTAGCTGTGGTGTTGCAAAGCTTACACCACTAAAATGTCTTACTACAGCTCTGCAGGTCTGCTACCGCACATGCTGCATTGTTCGAGATGTTACATTAATACATAATTAAGATGTCAGTATGGTATATGCCAATTCACCAGTAACTGTGGCTTAAGCTGTGTTTCCTTAAGGATCTTTATTATGTATATAACAGCGACATAGAAATAGATAACAGCAAACATAATAAACTAAAGATGTGGAAGTCCTGGGTGGGTTAATGTCAGCTGCTGTTCTGCACACACAAGGTCACTGTGATCTTCTGCAGAAGGAGAAGTTCAATCAGCTTTTGTCTGGAATAGGGTTAATTTTCTTCCTAGTAGCTGGTACAATGCTGTGTTTTGGATTCGGTATGAAAATGATGTTGATAATACACTGATGCTTTAGTTGTTGCTCTGTAGCTTTTTATTCTAAGTCAAGGAATTCTCAGTTTTCCATGCTCTGTCAGCGAGCAGGTGCACAAGAAGCCGGGCGGTAACATGGCCAGGACAGCTGACATGGAACTGTCCACAGGGATATTTCACACCACAGAGTGAAATGCGCAGTATATGAACTGTGGGGAGTTGGCCAGGAGCTGCTGATTGCTGCTCAGGGATGGGCTGGGCATCAGTCAGTGGATGGTGAGCAACTGAATTGTGCATCACTCATCTTTCTTGGGTTTTTTTCCTCTCTCACTCTTTGTTATCTCCTGTTTCATCATTATTAGTATTATTAATAATATTATTATTTTAAAATCTATTTCAGTTGTTAAACCGTTCTTATCTCAGTCCATGGGTTTTACCTTTTCTGATTTTCCTCTCTATCCCACTGTGGAGGTGAGGGTAGTGAAGGTGTGATTACATGGTTTTTAATTGCCAGCTGGGGTTAAACCATGACACCTTTCTGAGGAGCCAGCTGAATGTACCATGCTGTTGTGTACCATGCTTGTAAACTGCAGTTATTTTGATCTGAAGTGTTATGGGTGTATTTAATGATGCAGAAAATGACAAGTGAGAGAAATGGGTTGACCAAGGCAGGTGCAGAGATTTGCTGCTAAGACATCTCTCATGGGGCAGATCCATTTCTTTCCAACTCTATGTCAAGCCCCTATTTCTGTCATCAAGACTTTTCTGAACAGACTCTCTAGCTGTGCAGAATAGCACCAGTTAAAGTTGTGGGTTTGTGCCATGGTCTGGCAGTCTAGCGATGGTCTAGAAGCACAAACTTAAAACTGTCTCCAGTTGATGTAATTCAAATGTGACCCTAGATTTCAGGAGGTAACACTGCATTACCAACCCACAAATAGAAGCTGCTTCTAGTAAAAATTACACGGACTTCACTGTTTTTCTTCCTTCTGTAAAAAAAAGGCCTCATTTTTTTTGACATTTCATTCAGCCTCCAGTGTAACAGAAGCAGAGTCTTGTGTTCTGGGATGCTGTGATTTATAAATATTGACTTAATAACATTTTGTAATAAGAAAAGGAAAAAGAAGAGAAGAGAGGAGAGGAGAGTAGAGAGAAGAGAAGAGAAGAGAAGAGAAAAGAGAAGAGAGAAGAGAAGAGAAAAGAGAAGAGAAGGAAGAAGAAAGAAGGAAAGAAAAAGGAAAAAAAGAAAGAAAAAGAGAGAAAGAAACTTAATACATGCATATTTCTGAGTCATTTTGCCAATTAGCCTCTACCACAGTGACTGGGAGCAGACGTGATCCTTGAAGTTTGAGTGATCATCCTGCTGCTGGCCCTTCACCTGTTCTCCTCTATGAGATCCCAGGGTGTCTGTATGGAAGTATGAGAGCTTTCTTTGTGTGCAGTTCCAAAGGCTGCATCTGGTCATTATCACTGTTTGTTGGATAGTGTGTCTTCCCTGTCTTTTTGTGTTAGGGGTCAGACTAAGATTTAAAATACAACTTTCCGAATTCTGTATTTGGTCCAGGAGATGTCTGTTAAAATAGTCAATGGTAAGGCTGCCATTAACTCTGAGAACAGCATTATACTCCAGAGTTAACATCCAAATTTGTGGATTCCTTTATGAGCAAAGGATGGGTGGAGTTCAATTAGCAGTTATGGTGACCAGAATTGAGGTCGTGTTTCCAGAGATACCGTCAGAACAAAAACCCAACGGGATCACTGCAATGATCTGAGTTAAAATTAGCTCTTCTTGGTGATTGTGGTGGTGTATTTTTAACCTGAATTGTTTGAGTGACCCAGTTCAAAAGCAGCCATGCAGCAGCACACTGGTTAGGGCAGCGGGTGCAGCATCTGAGTGGGAGTGATGCCTTGAATAGGGGCACGGGGGAACAAGCTGTAACTCATGTTTCTGCCAGAGCATTTTATTTTTATTTCTCTGGAAACTGGTGGAAACACATGGGAAGAGATAGCATGATGACTAGCACCACTTAACTCTCCCCTTGGGACTAAGGTTTTTTACTGTGTAGGATTGGCTGTGACACTGGAGGTGTGTTCAGCTTGCAACTCTGTTTTTCAGAACCCGAACTAGCTGGCAGTGTGCAGGCTGAAGCTTTCTGGTGTCAGCTATAGGACACTCAGCCCACCTAAACTGAGAAAACAGAAATTCCAGGAATTCCAGAAACCAAATGAATCTCAGCAAATGCTGACTTTAAAAAAGCTATTGCTTTTTTTGGTTTTTTTTTTTGTTTGTTTGTTTGGTTTGTTTTGTTTTTGTTATTTTTAATAATGCTCTCCAAGGGATGGATTGAAAAAGGGTCTGGACATCACAGTGCCCAGCTTTAATATTGCTGTCATCTGACAAATCATGGAGTGATAAAGCTAGGAGAGACCTTGAAAGATTCCCTGTCTGGGTGAGATCTGTTGTGGTCCATGTGCCCAGGTCACACAAATGAGCTCTCGTAGCCCTGTTATTTTGGAAGTATTTCTAGCTCTGTGTCCACAGCACATCTCACTGGACTGGCACGTGGGGATTGGACCTCAGCAATCTCTCCAGTCCTCTGGAGAGATTCCTCTGGTGTCTGGAACATAACCCTTTCTTTAAGAGGTTCAAGGTGTTATATACTGCATCTTTTATCTCTGGGCTGCAAATTCAGATGCTGCCACAGCCTGCCATTTGAGGTAGCTTTTTTTTTGGCTTAGAAAACTCCCCAGCTTTATGAACTGGAAATACTGTGAAATAAGAGTCCTCTGTCAGAGGAACTTTTCATGGCCTGAGTGTTGCTGATGTAGGAGGACATATGGATGCTCAAAAGCCCTCTGCTCCTCTCAGCTCCTGCACCGAGCGAGGCAGTAGCATTACAACCCCATAGTAAGGCAGTTTTGAGACCCAGAGCAGCAAAAAAAAGTTTTGTTTTTTTTTTCTTTTGCAAGATCAGTTTTCAACCAGGTTAAACCTCAAACCAGCCCGCAGCTAGGTCAAGAGGTACCAACATCCAAATAGGAGAGAAGACTGACACCCAGCAGAAGGAGAAGCCCTTTGGTGGTAGCTAGACTTTGCGAAATAACAAATACCCTGCTGCACACAACAGTAGTTCACCTAGTTCTCTATTGTGTCACTGTCTGTGGCAGTAGGAGAGTCATACTTTAGGCAATGCTGTGTTTAGGTAGCAAGTGAGCATGACTTCAGTGCTCCTGAGCTGACCTAGTAGCTTGCTGCTGCCAGAAGGACTATTCCCACTTTATCTGTCAGCACTCTAACAAAATGGAAAATAATCCTTTTTTCCTTAGTTGGATTAATTTTCTGTTGGGCTATTGAGTTAGATCAGTTCATCAGAGAGCCTGACAAGGGCCAGAGCTGGCACAGAGGAGGGTCCGTAGAGCCATAAGCTTGTGAAAGGAGCAGGATGTCCCCTGGTGTAGAGTGTCTTAGGTTACATTATAAGATGTAACCAAAAGTACGTATTCTATCACCATCTGTTAAAACCAGGTGGGCAGTATTCTTTATCTCTTCCATGACACATCCCTGATAACTTCCTCCGGAGAGATATTTTCTGTTAATGGGCCATCCAGCTTCAATGCATGACTCATAAAATTACATCATCCCATTGTGAGATGCTCTGCCCAGGGGGAGGAACCAAGCGTTCCTACCTGGATATAATCTGAGGTTTGGAACACCACACTGAGCCCTTACCTACTGGATTCCCAGAGGACAAGAGATACATAACCACCACTGGACCTTCTGAGGAGGACCAGACCCTTCTACAGGATCACCGCTTCAACAGAGCCACATCTATCACTTCAGGAGGACTGCAGCCACCACTTAATCGGACTGCTACCACCACCCTGCCCAACAGGGTGTCAGGTCGTATCCTGACTCTGGCAGTGTTTCTGTACTACTGCATTTATTTTTAAATTTTCCTATTAAATTAATAGTAGTAGTAGTTCTGATTTCGAGTCTCTCACTGGTTTGCTTTCAAACTAGTACATAGAGACAGAGCTGTTGGAGTAGCTCAAACAGTATTGTCAGCCCTGACCTAGATCTCACGTGAAATGAAACCTGACTCTAATCATATTTTGTTCTATTTTTAACAAGGTCTATCCAGCAAGCTGCAGCAAGCAGAATAGGTTTAGACCAGCCATTAGGTGGGAGACGTGTGAGAATGAATGAAGAGCTGCAGGAAGTCTGTGAATTGGTTAAAGAAATCATAGAATCATGCAATGCTGTGTGTTGGAAGGAACATTAAAGATCATATAGTTCCAACCTCCCTGCCATGAACAGGGACACTTTCCACTAGATGAGGTTGCTCAAAGCCCCATCCAACCTGGCCTTGAACACTTCCAGGGATGGGGCATCCACAGCTTCTCTGGGCAACCTGTTCCGGTACCTCACCACCCTCATGGTAAAGAATTTCTTTTTCATATCTAGTCTAAGCCTACTCTCAGTTCACAACTGTTGCCCTTTTTACTATTACTACCTGTCCTTGTAAAAAGTATCTCTCCATTTTTATTTTATAAGCCACCTTTAGGTACTGGGAGGCTGCTACAAGGTCTTCTGGCAGCTGCCTTTTCTTCAGGCTGAACAATCCCCACACTCTCAGCCTGTCTTCATAGGCAAGATGGTGCTCTGCCTTTCATCCTTTCTGAGGAGAGACTGCGATCTGGAGCAGGGCAGCACTTGGTGCTTGATGAGCTGCAAAGTGGAGGCCGTGACCCCTTGTGATCAATAAAAATTGCTTTTCTGGCACTTTTTCTAAGAGTAGCTTCATTAATGCAAGTGTTGGCTAAATTCTAATTGAGGAAATCCATTCTGTCTCTGTCAGGGCCCCTGAAGTATTGTCTGGGTAAAATGTTGGCTTCATAGGAATAGAGGACTTACTAATGGCCCAGTAATTCAGCCCCTTGGATGGGATTCTCATTGGAGTCAGTGTGTGGACCTCAGCTGGCTCCAAAGCAGCTCCTCTTATTTACACCTGCAGATAACTGGATCTTTATCTTCTGCTGATGGCAGTGCCAGAATTATCAGGGGAAGGTATGAAAAAATAAGCAATTAGAGAATAAACTCATCATTGAAAGGTTTAATTCTTGTCAGATTCTGTCTGGATTCTCCTCTTAAGGTTTATTCCTAGTGAAATGCTCTCTGTATTTCTGCAGTGTATTACTGTTGCATTATAACCCAAAGCAGGTGGCCCTCAGCCCAAAGTAAGGTCATAAGTAATTTCTTAACACTTACAGCTTGAAAAGCATTCTGGGATACTCTGAAAGCACGTTCTGTGGTGTATTTTGATAATTAGTGTATAAAATGATTCATGCAAATAAGAGGGCTTCCTCAACATCCTTTTTTATTCTTTTTTTTTTCTATATTATTTTCCCCAGGAAAAAGTTCTACTAATATGGAACTTGTTTTCTTGATCTGTGAACATGAGATACTTTCTTCATCTCTTCTTTGTCTCATGGCCACAAGGTGCAACATTTTAGTACAACCTTAGAATGCTTTTTTGGTGCTAAACATAGAGTATTTTGCTAAGGCTGCATTTCTCTCAGTCTGGATTACAAATATTTATTATCTGCACCTCATAGCTGAAGCTAACTAACTTTGTCAGAGACAGGCTTGCATTTAAGCCTTTACCTTTTTTTTTAAGCATAAAAATATTTTAAATGGGATAAACAGAGAAAGTAATCTCAAATAAGACATGCATAAAGAAAAACCTCCAACAGTTAGTATCCAAATACAATGAAATGTAAAGCTTTTTCCAGTCTTCCAGACAGGGCTGCAAGTAGTTGTGACAGGGAGGGAGAATAATGGGGTTGTTCCCTCCTTAATGGGACATACTTATGGACAGAGCACATACCTCATGAGGCAACATGAGTGGGCATACATGTATCCCTTTGTGGCATCCTCTGGATAAATTCAGGACTGGCTTATTCTGGATGCAGGAGTTTAGTTGCTCTGTCTGGGCATGCTTACAGCATTGGGCTCCTGTGAGTAGGAGCAAAGAGCGTTCCCTCTATACCCTTGTTCATATACACGAGATGTAGATATTGTAAAATACACTATTCTTGTCTTATTTCGGAACCATTACCTCTTTTGGCTCTTCGTATGCCCTTTCTTTCAGACCATCTCCAAATATCAGGAGCGTGGACACATGCACTATTGCTGCAGTTCTGTCATCTGGACTGTATATTCCATGCCTGTGTCTACTTCTGGTTGCTTTTGTGGGGAAAGTTGAGCTGAAATAGATCATCTGTTTCCTACTAATCTCTCATCAACAAGATTTATTGGTGCCGTGGTCTGCTACAGGGATCAGAAATTATGTGAGAGCGTCATGTTAACATCTTGAATGTGATTTTAGTAGTCATCATGAAAATTCCCTCACATTTGGAAAAACTCTTGATTATTGAATAATGTTGTATTTTACAAGTTCAGCAGGGAAGCTGTTAGATTTTTGAGGTGACAAAAGGTCAGACATGCATAAAGGAAAATATTTTTGTGCTTTCCTTGCAACTTTTGCAAATAAAGACTGTTGCTGGTTTGGAAGCAGTGCAGCAATGGATGGGTTTAGTAAGGAAGAAATAGCTACCATCATCACCTCTCCTCACCCCTAAATCTGTGCCTGATGATAAGGGAATAACTGTGTGAAATAAAAGCAAGACTGAAGGTAGCAACCACAGAACACACCAGGATTGATGAGACTGCCAGATTAATAGAATAATGATGATAATGATGAACACCTGAGAGACACGTCTCACTGCCACTTGCTGCCTCCAAATGACCACAGAAGTGTTGTGGGTTTCTGTGCCTTGAGTGCAGAGGTACCTGAGGGAAGTGCAGCAGAGCTGTTGTCCAGACTGCCATCCCAAAGGCTTTTCACAAGGACACTGATACTGTGCAGAGTCAGTTTTATATTGGATACCAGTGGAACAAAAGAGCAAGGGAGGCCAGGAATTAATGTTGAAGAATGAGAGTATGAAGGTTAGCACACAGAAACCTGTCATGGTGATGGTGATTTAATCTTCCAGTCTGATGCAGTGGATGATGAACAGGTGCTTGGTTAAATTTTACAGATTTTCCACCTCTGTGAGGGTACTCCAGCCTTCCACAGCTCTACAGGCCATAAGATTACATATAAACCATCCCCACAGTTTGACTCTAAATGCTCTATGCAGCCTGGGATCAGACAGAATTTTCCCTACAATTCCCATCTCTTGTAAACACATGAAGCCAAATCCTGAAACTAAAAGCTATAAAGGTCACTCTCCTGTGCTTTCAGTGTTGTATGTAGGCACTGAAAATGAGCAGGGAACTGCTGGGATAAAATGCAGTTGGTACATGGTAGTAAAGAAGAGAATCAACAGATATGGGAGAGGAACTCATAGTAATAGGAATTGCAAGTATGTGAGCGCAGTGTTAGAATTACAAGGGCAAAAAATGAGGAAGGTGGAATAGAGTGGGAGTAATTTTCCCAGAAGGCTGTGTATTTCTTCATGAGGAATGATGCTGTAAGAATAAATCATAACTATGTAGGACGTTTTTATCTGCAGGATCCTTGTCTCCCTGCTTGCTGAAGTTGGAAGGTATGAGACATCAATTACATAATTAAAGATGTGACCATAATGATTATGCAAAATGGAACCAACCTAAAGTTGCAAGGCCATTATTATTGAATTGAATATTTGAATGTATAAGAAAACATCAACAACTGAAGACTATTTGAAGAAAAAGAAAGGCCTATTTAAAGAAAAAGAAGTTGGTTTCATGCAGATAGCTACTAAAATGGTAACAGAATCAAACAAGATCAAGAATTAAAACCCCCAAAACATTAACAAGTATATAAATTGCATTAATTTTAAAAGTCACCCTAACAACAAACAAAACTTGTAATGGAAACTGTATTTCTACCAACTTAGGTCAATGGAAACTAAAAAAAGTATATCAGGTGAGTATAACTTTTTATCTTAGGATAAAAAGATTTGTTATAGATTAATGTTTTCACAGGCACATAACTGGCTTGATATTTAGAGATGGCCATTCACTTAGGGCTTTGAATCTGAATATTTGATGGGATTCATGTTGCCTAATTTAGATACCTAACAGTAGGCATATTAAATTTAAATTAGTTGTCTTAGGCTGGCTCTAGAATCTGAAGAGAAATATCATCTTCAGAGAGAAAGTAATTCCTTCTGACTTGGATGCCAGTCTTATCATGAGATAACTTGTCCTCAAAAGATGCTTTTTCTTCTCCACTGCTTATAAAAGGAGCTTAAGATTACTACAACTCACATTATCTACTCAGATGATTAAAGACATGAGATAAATCCTGTAGGTCTTGTTATCTAGCATAAGGCACTCACATTTGAAAACAGTGCTGATAATAGCTACAGGCCGCATCCAAACACACTGTTGCAACTTACACTCTGTATACTCCAAGGGTTGGCTTTGGAAAGGGCTAGACACACATATTTAACCAGGGTACGGATCATGTTGGCAGTAAGCAAAGATTCAAACCCCATTTTAGGAGGGTGGCATGCTGGAAGGACTCTGTGGCCACTGTTTCCCATGGTCTGCCAAAGATGACATATTTCCTCTTGGTTCACCTGTATTTCAGCTTTGGCTTGAATGAGTCACTTTGTCTTCAGGGTCTTCTTGGGATCTGTCTATAAACATGGGTTTCTTTGATTGTAATATTTCACTTTTCGACCTCTAAACATCTTGTTTAATTGTCCTTTTCAAATTCTTAAGCTATCCAGCTCAGACTCTAAAAGGCCTGGATGGAATTCAGAGGAAGGAGATGAGAAACAAGGAATGTGCCCACGGGATTTTTTAAACTTTCTTTCAAAAAGCCTGCTTACTCTACTTGCTTGAGACTGTGGACCTGTCTGGGTAGGTACTCTCTCTTTCCTTCTTCCTTCTTCATCTCTGTTCTTGGCACCAGAATAAACCAGTTTCTGACAAGGTGGCTACTTTATTAAGCAATAGTTGTTGGCAGATGGGAAGAGGTGGTTAGACAAGGAAGGGGATGAGAATGTAGCCAGCCCCTGGAGGTGTCTGTGAGAGGGATTCCTGCTTTCCTGGTTCCTCTTTGCTTCTGGGTTATTGACTTGTGCTCTGCTTCCAAAATGGGGTGACAGGCAAGTGTCCTCATCCTTCTCCTGGGAGCATTATCACATGCAGCAGCGCCAGGAGAAAGCTGTGGTTCATGTGACTGTTACTGGGAGGGACAGCATCATCCAGAAGCATGATCTTGGGATTATTCTTCTGGAATACATCTTGGTACCTTCCCCTCTGCTTTCTGCTCCTTGCCTAGAAACTGGGATCGGCAACCAACTTCTGAACAACTAATCTCATTTGTGAGCTGGAAACAGGCATGATCACCACTGTTGGGCTTGTGATTCCAAATAGTATGACAATAGCAGTTTTTTGTTGGATGTAGACAGAGAGTTGTGACCCTTACCTTGGGAATTGCCATCAATTTGGAAATTGCTGTTGTTTTCAGTTATTTTATGGGAATCCAGAAAAGATCTTTTCCCTTTCGCTGTAGTTCTGTTGAAAATAAAACCTATTCTAGAACACTGAGCAGAAAAGACCAATGGAAGGTAAGGCTGAAAGCTTGTGGGTGTTTAGGCTACAGTGCTGAGTGGTCATTTCCTTGCCCAAAAATTCACTTCTGGTTATTGAACCGCTCCTTGGATATGGCTGACCACATTTATAGTTTCACTATTTTACTTTGTAATTACAGATTCCTTTCACCTCATTTATTAAAATCACTGTATGTCCAAGTAGGCCATCTTTTATGCAATGTCAAAACAAATAGATAGAATTAATCAGGAGTCTTTAAATATATGCATGAGAAATGCAATGGTTTTTGAAACATGGTACTGCAACACTAAAATTATTTTGCTGAATGAGATGACTCATCATGCCTGGGAAAAAAAGATCCTGTGATTTCATTGTATTTTCATGTCATTAAGAAAATATTATACTTCAAGCAGATGAAGGACTGCAAAATTGGCAGACCCATTATTACTGGATAGTGGTAGCAAAGAGAAGTGCATTACATTTGCATACAGATAAGTGAGTGTGTTTTAGGAACCAATTTTTTTTCTTTTAAAAAAAAAAAAGGTATCCATTTAGAGGACAAAGCAGAGCTCTGGTTTGCAGAAGACAAGCCTGGACACATGGTGTCTTCAATCCACTGCTTCCATGTCTGTGTCCCCTGTTTGCTCTGCAGACTGACCTTGGACAGATCTATCTGCTGGGTCATCCGCACATTCTGCAGCTTTTGGTGGACACTGAATGGGTACTGGTGTATTCCCAAGGGGAGTGGGTGTGTTTTGTGTGGGTGTTGGCACATTTTCGGGGGTTGCTGGCATGCTTTCAGTGGGTGTTGGCATATTCCCAGTGGGTGCTAGCACACTCTCAGGAGGCATTGGCACACTTTCTGTGGGTGTTGGCACCCTGTCTGGAAGTGAGGGCATGCTTTTGGTGGGCTTTGACACGTTCTCAGTGGCCGCTGTCATACTTTCAGTGGGTGCTGGTGTGTGTTCAGTGGGTGCTGGTGTGCTCATGCTGGGCTGCTCACAGCGACTCCCAGCCTCTGAATGTGGAATGAGAGAAGCAGGGGGTTCTGGCACTAGGATGGCACTACATGTTTGAGTGTCACAGGTCTCTGGATTGCTGCTGTTGCTTGGGAGGGACTCCTCTGCCTTGTGGGACACCCTGAAAGCTTCAGCCAGCTGCTTCAGCATCCTCTTGTCACTCTCATGCAGCTCAATGCTTGCCTGCTCAGAGGAGGAAGGGGTTGTATCGGTATCATCTTCTTCTTCTTCTTCTAAGATGCTGTTTCCATTCACCTCTTCTGGGAACTGTGCTTGCTTTATTTTTTTGTACAATTCATTCCTCTCTTCCTGCAGAGCACGGCAAAGGTTCTCTAGCCTCTGGATTTTCAGCACGAAGCACTCATATTCCTTGGACCTCATGGCTTTCTATAGTCAAAGACATCAGGCAAAGGGACAGGCTCAGTTTGGGTGCATGCAATTCATTAGTGGAACTGGCAATTAGGAAATAATTTGAGATCTAAGCAGCCCTCAGAGGATGCTGCCAGGTGGCTGGCTTTCACCAACTGCTTTTCAATAACTGTGGTCTTTTGGAAAGCTTCAAGAGGACATTCATCCCTGTAACTACAGTGTATTAACATTCTGCATACATATTCAGATCAATTTCACTCAAATATATTTGCAGGAATACCTGCTGATGATCTGGAGTGATGGAAAAACATAGTGGATGTCCATACAGATAAGCATCCAAAAATTTACTTGGACTTTTGGTAGCTGTGGGTATGAATTTGGAGGAAAACAAGCTGCTTTATATTTTTTGTTTATCTTGCTTCTGGGTTCTGTGAGAGCATCCTGAATTGGAACATTTTCTACACCCAGTGAGGAAACAAGAGATACAGAAATCCATAAAAATAGAAGTAGCAATAGCACAGAGCTAGAAAGCTAACCAGAAAGATCTGGCCCAAGTTCAGCATATGTTTGGGGTGAAATTTCAGGCAGCCTCTTATCTTCTTTGAATGAGTTCCAATGTGCTTATGAACTTCCTTTGCAATGCCCCTGGGACATTTAAAAGTATGGTGAGACACAGTACTTGCTTTTGACTCTTAGAGTTTGACTACACAGGAAGTTAATGAAAGGCGTGATTTTAAAGTTCATTAGCTAGAACACATTAATTCCCTGGGCGGATGCTCTTATGCAGAAAGTAGCATGAAGTGAACTAATGCCAATTTGCTTCTATGGGAGAGCATTAATAATCACACATTTTTAGAACACTTAAAATTCAGAGTTACATAATTCAGTTTCTCATGGATTTAGTGAATGCTTGCACAATCTAAAAGCCCTAGCAGCTGGGATTGTCTTTTTCTTTAAAGACATCCAATTATCAAGGTAGTTTCAAAGAGAGACCTTTACATTCAAGAAGAAATTTTTCACTGACTTCTGGCAGTTCCAGGTTATCTCATCTCCTAGTTAAAGCTTTATGTGGGGAAAAGGATGCATCTTGAGATGGGAAAGACTGCTCACCTCTTCAATCATGTCCAGTAATGCTCTGTTACAGTTCTCAAACCTGGATTTCCATGTAGCAGTATCCTTTTCCAACTTCTTCATTTTCTTTGTCATCTATAGAATCAGGAAGAAAAGCTGAATCACAACAGAAATTCCATGCTGCAGATTAAATTAGGGCAGCCCCTTTATTCAAGTCTTTGGCCCTACTCATAACTCTGCTACCAGCGGCTGTAGCGTCTGTGCTAAGTAATAATTTATGTTAAGGGATGGATTTCATTTCAAGTAGCTGCTATATAACTTTCAGCCTCTAGTCTGTAGTCCCAAAAGTAGGACCAGTTGATTATAGCCAACTTCCAGCACACAAACTACCACAAAAACGAAAGGCAAAGAAATGGTGGAATCTGTCTCTTTACCAGACCACAGTGTTAGGTTGCTGGGAAGTTAAAGACGGGCTCTTCTGAGCCATCGAGGCCAGGGAAGTTTCCCCTGGATTAGTCACTCCTCTATACTACCTCCAAAACACACCACTAGCTAAATAGCACCATTTCCCCTTTGGTTTTCTGCAGACAGAACTCTCTGGGAGGAATCATTAGAGGCTGCCTGGACCAGGGCACGAGGATTTTGAGCCTTGGTAGCAGAGCAGAACACTGTTAATTATGAAAGCAGGTACAACATATGGATATGAATGGGGTTTTAACTCCCATTTGTTACAGGAAATAAGAACACCAAGGAAACTGCAAGCTGCAAGGAAACACTCTGTTGGACTGTTTCCATATGGTGGAAAGGGGTTGGTGGGCTTCAGCTCTGCCTTCAGCTCCAGTAGAAAGATGTGTAACCTATGTCAAACTCTCCGTACCAGTGTCAGTCACCCAGAAGGTTCTAGGCACTCCTGGGAATGTGGTCTGATAAATGTGGCTCCAGACTTCCCCTCTGATATGTCTTAGGGACCTGTACCCAAACACTACATTAGATTTTAGGTAAAATGTTTATTCTTCCAGGCATTTTCAGTTTTAGCTAAAATGGAGAGCTTTCTGCTCTCCTTTCTGCTGTTCAGCTTGCAGAGCTGAAATCTAACCTGCTGTCAGTCGTGGCTGAATGTGTCCTAAATCTTATTTCAGTGTTGATGAGATCATTCTTCAAAATGTGCAGAAATGGTCCCATCTCAGGTTGAATTATTACAGTGAGAAATACCAAAATCTAAAAGGAAACTATCAATTATAGAGTTCAGGCATGAGCTCCTACTCACTTTTTCCATCTCCTGTTTGAATGTGGCAAACACTTCATTGCTTTTGGTCAATGTTTTCTGAAATTCTTCAAACCTTTCAGAGTAGAGAGTGATCTGTATTAATAGAGAGGGAAAAAAACCACTCAGTAATTTCAGAACATCCAGGATGGTGAACTTCTACTTTGGTAGAAGATAATAAAATAAGTATTGTGTTTGGACATGGAAATTAGCTTCTGTTTGGAGACCATGAAGCACAAACATCAGGGAACAGAAACTCTGTGCATCTTTTTGTGGTTGCAAACTACTATGATTCCTCCTTTGCAGAAAGGTAAACTGAGTAAGAATAGAAAGAGCCGGGCAAGTGATTTTAAAAGGACGTGGGAATTATGGATGCCCTATTCTCCCAAATGTTGCAGCTGTGGTGCCTCTATACAGAGTGTCCAGAAAAAAAGTAATTCTGTAGATATCAAGACTTCTGAAAACATTTTCCTTGGTTTGATCCCTGGCCCGCCTCCATGGGCAAGGACTTAACCTGGGCTGGTCCAACCACTGATGCTGTGCAGGACCATTCAGAGGGATTAACTCAAGGTGAGAGCCAGCGTGAGCAGAGCCGTGCCTGAGCTCTAAGCCTTGCTTCACCATGCAGACATCCCCGAACCCCAGCTTTAACCTAGGGGTTTCAGCCCTGACAGAGGAGATCAATACTGCCTGGCTGTTCACCTGCCTTGTGGATTACTCCTCCCTCCAGGCTGGGACCTGGGTGCTACCCTGGCTATGCTGCTTTTGATGTCCAAGTGAGCTGGGGGAGAGGCATCCCCACATCATGCTGCAGTCCCCTTCTTCCATCTTTCCACCTGATGGCTCAGGCTGTGGCCAGGAGCTGCACAGGCAGTGCTTCACTGGACTCCCCTGTTGAAGAGGAGTGTCACTGCTCACTTTCTATGTTATCTAGCATGTAAACAAAGCCCAGCCCTCCTTTTCACACTGCTGTGATTCTGCACTGGATTCAAGATGCGTCCCTGCACCACAGCTTGAGCAAGCTGAGAGGGCACCTTATCAGCTCTATTTTGGGCTGCAGCTGTAGGCAAGGCAAACAGAGACAGAGAAAGCCATCCACAGCCAGCCTCTTCTGCCAGTTTCACTGCACTTTGTGAAGCAGAGCAGAAGAAAGTTCTGTTGCAATGTGGCAGCATTTCAGACTACCAGAGCTCCATATTTTGCTATCAGTTTATACCTGGCAGCCATGTGAAAGTTCATCTGTGGCTGTATTTTGTCATTATTACATTTTTTTTTTGTATATAAAATCATCAGACGGTTTTGGGGGAACAAATGTTCTAAAGATCTGAGGTTAGTTTTTCTGTAAGATTTTCTTGGTTTTTGGCTTTTTCTGGTTAGTTTGTTTTGGGTTTTTTTTGTTTGGTGGGGCTTTTTTTGTTTGTTTGTTCGGTGGTTTTTCTTCCTTTGCAAAAGAAGACCAGCTCCAGCTTGTTCCCTTCCTTCTTGTGCCAGAACATCCCCAGCAGTGTTTAGGTGATCAGACATTTCATCTGTCCAGCCTGGCAGCTCTTAGGGAAAGTGATGGTATCACATGTGGTGGCTGAGGCAGGGTGGGTGCAGAGCATTTGGGAGGTTCAAGAGCAGCCTGCGGTATTCCAATATGTGGGTGGAGGCTGGTTGCCCTCTCTCTCCACACCAGCAGGGAGCTGGATAAAGGATTACCTAGGAGCTTTTCTTTAGCGTGGTGCCAGCCAACTCACCCCCTCCCCTGATACTACTATGCAGTTACTGAGGAAAAGAAGATTTAGAGAATGTTGCTAATAGTGGGGTGGGTTTAATTCTGATTTTGAAATTGGGTAAGGTTATATTATGTATCATGTTCGTTCAAGCCAGTTGTTACGGTGCCCTTTGCCACAGCCTCAGTGCAAGGCACAGTGGATATGTTCCAGCTGAGGATAACCTGGCTTGTAAGGGCCTTGGAGGCGGTGAGGAGGGCACTGACTGCAGCCCTTCCCCACGCAGCTGGGTGAAGACACAGGAGGTTAACCCATACAGAGTGCTCCGTGGTGCCAATATCAGAGCTAGCTGATGTGAAGCTTGCGTGTCTGTATTTATACAAGGCTGTAGCCAGAGCTGTGACCTAGGCACAAACAAAAACTCAGAGGGATTTGTCTTAGCAGCCCAAGTTCCACAGTCTAAGTGGGACTCTGATACCAAGTGTATCAGTGGAACATTGACATTTGGAAGAGATGTCATAGCTCTAAGGAGAAATGCCTGAGTATCCCAAAACCAGGTGATGGAGCAGGGGTGGGAGTCAGAGAACTGAGGCTCCTAGCCCAGATCTGTTTTTAAAAAACTCACCTCAATTCTGTCTCTGCTTTTCCTTCCAATTTTTGCATATTGTTTAATTAGGGCAAAAACCTTTAACGTCTGAACAAGGCAAGCTCTGACCTCAGCTGGGGCCCTAGGCAGCACCATAGCACCAAGATTAGCTTCTGCAATTTAAAACTGAATAATAAATGAATGTTTTCATAGAGGCTGGGAACAGGTTGTGAGAGATGTCGCTCACTAGGAGCATGCACCTGTGCTCCGAGGTCAGGGAGATGAAGACTCCCTTGCTACATCCAGCAGGACTGTGTGGGCAGGGAGGGCGGAGGCAGCACTGCTGTGAGTGCAAGGCCTTGGGAAGTGGGGTCATCTCAGCATTGCCATGCTGAGAGGGTGCTACAATGGGGGCACCCCTTTGGCCTTGTTATGTTCTTCTTGGTTACCATGGCCTAGTGGTTGCACTATGCCAACTACCAAAATTAAAGCTCTCGACTGACTTCCATCTTTTTATTTTGTTCCAATGCGTGAAGCTAAAATAGTCTGCCTAAGCATCATGCCTGGGGAGAGCATGCAGCATCTTGGGAAGCAGCATCACGATTTGGGTGCACCCCCTCAGCTGGTACCAGATCCCTGTCACCATTTGGAGCACCAGATTTGGCTGCCTCAGGCACATTGCGTGACCCAGAGACAGGCTGGCATGAAGAGAATGTCCCCAGTTCCTTCCAGCTCAAGGAAGCAGTGGGTGTTCATCACCTCCTCGGAAACAGAGTGATATCTCACTGTGAAGGTTATGTTATGGCTTCTCCCTATCTCATGGACCCAATGTCTTCTCATAAATTTCCATGCATCTGTTCCTCTGTTAATCATAGAAAGACTTGTGTTGGAAGAGACCCCAAAGACCATCCCTGCAATGGGCAGGGACACCTTCCACTAGACCAAGTGGCTCAAAGTCCCATCCAGTCTGTCCTGGATCACTTCCAGGGATGGGGCATAGTATCTATTTATTGTTTTGTTTTGCTTGCATCAAGGAGCTCTTTATGGTCTTTCTGTTCTGCACTTGCACAACACCCTGCATGATAGCATGTGGTCCATGAGGGAGGCCCCTTGGTGCTACCATACTGGAAATAATAAAAATTAAAAAAAATAATACTAATAATGTTATTATTCCCAGTAATTACAAATGGAGGCTGATGTGTAAGTGACAGAGCTCTCACACTTGAGCAACACACCTAACTGCATGTTTCATTTCAGGAAGTGAATCACCTAATTTTTGTCTGCACAAGTCTGCAAGGGGCACATGTATTCTCAATGCCTTTACAGACTTGTTTGACTGGATTTTTCTAAAAACACTTTTTCCATTTCAAATGTGTGCCTAATATATTCTAGTTTTTATCAATACCTCCGGTTTCATTAAACTGGCTACAGAGGTCTGCCTGCATAAATTTTTTTTTCTTCTGGTTGAACATAAAAGTTTAATTAAAACCACTCTGAGAAAATTGGGAGCAGGTTTGCAATTGGGACAGACCCAGTTGGAGGCCTTTGAGGTCTGATTGCTGAACCTGTCAAACTATTGTCAGCAGCAGTTTATATGATGTTCTTCGGTGTGCCACTGGCTTGTCTCAGCCTTTGAAAAAACATGTGAAAAACAAAACCCCTCTTAGCTTGTTTTCAGGTTATCAGTTTAACACTGGCATTTCTTGACTGCTCAACAGGTAGCAATTAGACCACCTGCAAGTGAAAAGCTGGGACAACTTGCCTGTATGATTAACTGTGAGCAAGGCCTAGGAGGGTGCTTCCTCATGGGTGAGGAGATTGGCAGCTGCAAGAGGGGCTGACGGACTGACACCACCCCCCTCAAGGTTCTGCTAGGGGGAAATCTTTCTCACAGACAGGTCAAGGAAGATAAATCTACATAAGTGTTTCTTAAATCTAGAAAAATCTACTAATACTCTCTTTTTGATGTCATCTAGTGTTCTTACTCATCGATTCAAGGTCTCACTCAGCTATTCAAGGTGATTATTGCATTGCTCCCAAAGTGCCTATTTCTTGGTTTCACTGCCTTTCACTCCAGCTTTACTCCTGGTGTAATTTTGGCAAGTAATTTTATTTTATTGAAAGTTTCAAATTACAATTAAGCACTGAAATCCTAGAGGCCCCTTTCTATAAGCCCTAAGTCGACAGAATTCCTGTTAAAGTAAATGAAAATGCTGCTTTTGCACCCCAGTCCAGAAGAGCATATGGGCACAGCAGCTCCAGTTTGGTAAACATGTTGCCTGATATGTATGTACTTCAGTGCTTTGCTGTATTAGAAACCTGCCTGAAGGGTAGTTATGGTGAATACTTAAGTCACACACGTTGTTCTGTGGTTGAGTACTATAAACACTCATAAATTATAGCACTGTAGAATGACTAGGGTCGGAAGAGACCTTTAAAGATCAGGTAGTCCAATACAACTGCCTTAGGCAGGGAGACTTTCCACTGACCAGGTTGCTTCAAGCCCCATCCAGCTGAGCTTGAACACTAGGAGGGATGGGGCATCCACAACTTCTCAGGGCAACATTTTCCAGTGTCTCGCCATCCTCCCAGCAAAGCATTTCTTCCTCATACCTAATATAAATCTCTCCTCTTTCACTTTAAAGCTGTTAACCCTTGTCCTATCACATGCCCTGGCAAAATGTCTCTCTCTATCTTTATAAACCTCTTTTAAATACCAAAAATTTGCAAAAGGGTCTCCCCTGGGCCTTCTCTTCTCTTCTTTAGACTAAACAATCCACACGTCAGAGTATGATTTGCAGTATGGGCATTACCTTACAGTTGGCTTGAAAACAACCTGCTTCCTTTGCAATAGTCTATGGGATGTAGAATGAGGCTAGAAGGAATACACAGAAAGTAGTTTGGATACTTTACCTGGAATGTGCCTCATGGGTTAAAAATTGGCAAACAAAGGCACACCATGCAATCACCTCTCCTACGTCACCTGTGCCTGTAGGACAGTCTCTTGCTCCTTTAACATTTTGGCCTGGAGCTTCCATTCTGCAGCTTGGTTCAGGAGCTGTGTTTTGGGCAACAGAGAGAAAACTGTCAGGTCTCTAGTTTATCAGCCGGAAATCCTCATCCTCCAGCTACTCATGTTACTGTGATAAGGAGTGATCTAACTTTCAGGTGAATATAGTTAGAGTAGTTAGGTAAGACAGAGTATTTAATATTATCCTGAGATATGGGACAGGCTATATGGGTTCCAAAGCCATATTTGAACAGGAGTTCAAAACCTACTTGGAATTAAGTGTGCAGTGCAGCGGGCTATAAGAAGTGTGGTCTTAACCATATCTTCACCAGACTTCTAGAGAATGGTTATGATACTTTCTGGCATGTTCATTTCAGCACAGGTCCGGCCAAATTTCTGGTCTCCAGTGAATGGCAAACTTCCTTTTGTATTAATGACCATGACTTAGCATGTGAGTATGGTCACAGTCAGACCTGCCTCAAAAAATCTGCGAGTTTTCAGAAAGCCGGTGCAGAGTAAAGGTCATACATTTACTGCTATCTGTTATCTTTGGGCTCTGTTTGCTTTGACAAGTGGAGAATTCCAGCTCAGGGTGGTAAATGTCTCAGGTTAAGTAGGCAGCCCAGGAGGAGCTTGACTGCAGTTTCTTTCCTGGCTGCTCCTGGGAAGGTGTGATTCCCTACTCCAAGGTGCTTGGCAAAATCACATTCTGGTGTGCAGGCTGCAGATAGAGCAGGTGGAGGATTGGTCAAGGCTGAATGAACTGTAGCAATGAGCTTTGCAGAGACCTTTCCTAGCTACAGTTCTGAGTCAGCACTTCCAAAGTACACAGTAGTATTTTAGCAATTGGTTTAATTTGAAAGCAGGAAACATTTACCAGAGTGTTAAAGAAATGTCCCTGTCGTCTACCAAACATTTATAAAGTGTTTTATTAGTCAGGCCAAATACATTTTAGAAAAAGAATGCTAATGATAGCTTGAGAAATAAGACATAAAGAAGTTATTTTACCACAGGATTTTGCTCTGTTGGATTAAATTGTACTTAAATTGTACTATAAATTGTATTTAAAATAGCACAGCTGGGCTCTGAAAATACATTGAAAATTAAAAGGACTGTGTATGTTAGTGGATCTTACTTACAGTGGAAGTGAAAGGTGAGTAGAAGCACATGCAGAAAACGTATTTGATCCCCAGTAAAAACTTTTATTCTAACCAGTTTATTGGAAATAACACATGTAAACTATGCAAATACCACCTGGTAAAAGAGCTGAGGATGAACCCTAAAATGCCAACTGCCTCCAGCTGTTTGTGGCACAGAGACTATCTGAATTAGACTTGTGGCACATATAAACATATATATATTAGCTCTAGAAAAATATTTCTTCCATCAATACTCCCTTTTGATTTGGACCCACTGAATTTTTGCCATCTAAAGTTTTCTAGACAAGAATGTTTTACAGCTCAATTATGAAGAAATGCCGTGTTGTATTTGTTTTATACTTGCCTCTTAATATTTATTTTGAGATTTTAATTTAGTATTTGGTTCGAGGGAGATAAATCAAGTTCTTGAATTCAGATCTTGTTGATTAACATTTCAAATAGGTTGTGCCATAGCCAGTAAAAAGAGCTGGTATGAGTTAAATGAGCATCAGTTCATACATTTATTTTCTCGGAAGAGGGTATGCTTTACATATGTAAAAAAAAAATCAATTTTTTTAAAGTTTGGATGAAATCTGGATTTTTAAGTTTCACCTTTCTTTGATTTCTACTTTTTAAGAGTGTTTTTTAGAATTTATAGGGTTTGAATGATTTAATGAAAAGTGCTTTGAAAACCTTCGTGCTACCCAGTCTCTATGCCAGTCATTACTTCTAAGATCTGGGCTTTTGTCTGTATTGCTTTAATCCCAGCTAGGGTTACCTCTATACCCAGTGTGACTGGAATAATGAAAAGATTCCACCTCCTGCACCATGTCTTTGGCCACAGCACAACAGATGAACAGAGAAGGCAAAGAAATATTGCTTCTTTTGCCTCTTAATGAAATCCCTCTCTCTTATTGACCCACAGAGCTTCTGCAGTCAGTAAAAATCCAAGAGTTAATAAACTCTTCCGTAATGGAAACAAGCCACAGAGAGGCTTGCTCAAATTAGCACACGTTCTTATGCAGCCTGAGGTCATCTGCAAACACCAAGCTGGGAGAAAACGAATCAGAACCGACGCATTTATTAATAGACTATGAAGTGGTAACAAGGAGGCTGAAGTATCAAGAAATGAATAAATATTGCATGTGGTGTTTACAGAGCAGCACTTTAGTGAAGCGTGGTGATGCTACACTCTATTATTAGAGTTATGATACCTGCTGGAGGCCCAGATAGTCTCAGGGGCTGGCTTAGTGAAAATTAAACATCCCTTTTTGCTGTCAGACTCTGTAAATTCCAATTATGTAGAAATCTGATCAATACCTTGCAGTCATATACTTGAAAGCCATGGATGCTTTAAACTGCAATTAGTTGCACATCGATGTTTGTATTACAAGTGCTAAAAATGTTTGGTAAGGGGGAGAGGAAGTCCAAGAATTGCTGACCAGTTGCAGGACGGGGGTAAAATTGAATCCTTTGGTCAAGTTGTCTCTTTGTGAAAGCCACACATTGTGAACCATTGGTGGTTAAATTCGGAATTGCATTCTTTGGTGCATGTGTAGAGTGAACAGTGCAAGAAATGAGATGACCTCCTTTTGAGGTGTACAGATTCTGCAAGAGGGGACATCTCTCCTTGCCTAAGCCTAAGTCTAAGCCTAAGCCTAAGCCTAAGCCTAACCCTGATCCCCTAACCTTAAACCTAACCCCTAAGCCTAAGCCTAACCCCAACCCTAACCCCATAATAAAACTTGAAAAATAAAGAAGTTTTGCATAGGGGCAAAGATTCCCACATGGAAGAAGTGCATGGGAAGGCATCAAAGTGAGCCTTCAAAGAGTAATCAAATAGATAAAAGAATAAATTAATTTTCATTTAAGAACATTTACAAAATCCTGCAGCAAAGGTCATGCACAGGGAAGAGAAAATTCTATGGAGAGAAAGGTTCTGAAAACTTTGGATATTAAGGTTCTAACTTTGGATATTACTGAGCTGGAGAGAGTTACAGCTGAGTGAGAAAACTACATCAAAAGCACCTTGAATTCATACATACATGTATATACATTACTCCCACAGACCCTAGCACAATAGCTGGGTGGGTGGGACTAAGAGCACATCAATAGGATGGAGGTGGGAGCCAAGTGTAGGCCAGCTCTCTGGGTGCTCGGCTACCTGTGATGAATTGTGACATGCTTAATTATGCCTTGACTCATTGCATGGCTTTTGCCCTTAAATTCTGCAGCTAAATCTACCTTGCTTGGAGGTGATGTTAGCCATACATCACCAGCCTACCTCAAGGACAGGATTTTTAAGCATTAATTTGGACAATGGGAAAAATATTCTTTGTACACTGTGCATACTATTATACACCCACTGTGTAAAGGTTTTGTAGGGAGTTTTCAAACCTGTTATTTCATACACACAGCAAAGCCAAAAAGAAAATCTGCCACTCCCAATTGTAGACGGTGATGACTTTCAGTGCTATAAAAGAAATGAAAATACCAAAACTGTACATACCAGTTCTGGATAATACACACAAAGAAGCTTTGACTAAAACAGGGACAGTCACAGGTGACAAGCAGCCCTAAACCTCATGTTCTGAGAGGTGCAGCAAGAAAGGTCATTGACATAAGGCTGTATATGCCAGTTTTCCACAGAGCCAATGCCTGGTCTTTTACATTTTCTCTTTTGAGGGTGTTTTTTCCCCCAGTATCTGAAATCTGTTACTCAGTAGCACAACTCCCAGTGACAGCAGTAAAGTAAGCCCATATCTGCTTTGCCCTTGTAAGTGATTTCTTGGACATGTTTACTGGAGTTTAAATCTGCCAAGAATCAATGGTCATGAATGAAATTTTGGGGTTTGGCTTTATGTAGGTTTCAGAGTGAAAGGGAATAAGTCAGCTGGACTACAGATTGTCATGCAGTGATATGCAGATCTGCACAGAGAAGCCCCAGCTCCTTTTCACCCTCGCCCTTCAGCTGAGAGTAAAGCTGAGCAGGAGTGGGTGTTCCAGCTGCAAGATCAGTGCAGAGAAAGAGGATAAATGCTCTTACGGGCTGTTTTTGGTAGGAGGTGTATGCTGTTTCCCTTGTGCTCTATCCACAGGGCTTAGAGCCCCACATTTTCATTCATATTTTAAGATACCCATTAGCCAGACTTGTGCTAATATATCTGTTTCCAGATATGGGGAAGGGATAAATGTCCTCTCTTTAGAGCTCTCTCATGCTGCTCCTGAGTTAGCTGGAGGACTGGAAAACTAAAGCTTTCTTCCAAATAATGAGAGCCTGTCACTCCCTCTGAGAGCTGCTGCCTCCACGGAGAAGAGGGACCATGTGTCAGCGTTGAATTACGATCCTTTGTAGATGTGAGGATTGCTGTGAAAATACCAGGCAGTCTGAGAAAATTAATTTTAATCTGACTGAGTCACAAAATGTGTGAGACTACAGATGGAGGAGTGTCCTCCTCCCATCCCAGCTGTGCCTGCAGGGGACATCCCTCCTGGACCTGCTTTTCCCTATCCCCTTGCTAGAGATGTCTCCTCCTCCAGAAAGGGAGGAAGAGCAGACAAAGCTGCTGCCTGCCTGAAAGAGGCACTGGCAAACCGATATTAGGGAGGTAAACAGAGAAGGGGTGGCTCTTTGTCAGAGCAAGTGGCTCCTGTGGATTCCTCCACTGGCAAAACTGGACCCATGGCAGGATGCTTGGGGAGGCTTTGAACCTGGGGGAATAGCAGCCTTCAGCCATTTCACTTCAATCCCACATTCTTGATCTCCTCTCTGATGGTTTAGATGTGTGCATTTATCGTGTGGGGAGATGGAGTATCAAATACCAGAGAAAATTGAAAACTAATGGCATCACCTGACCCAATATCACGATGTACCAACTGCACAGTAACAGTGAGTTAGCTGGAGCAACCTGGGCTCTAACCCACTGCTCTGCAGTGTGCTTCTAAAACTGTAAATGCCAATAAAAGCAGCCTTCCAGAAGCTGTTCCTTTGCACTGAGCATTGATGGTAGCTATAAAAATTTCTCTGCTACTGTACCCCAGACTGGACCTGAAGAACCAACATATTAGTGGAACTGCATGCAGGGCTTGTTTTGTCCTGAAGTTAGATAAAAACACAGACAAATTAGAAGGATAGGTACATATTCCTTTTCTTTCTGATGTCGCTCCTCAGCTTCCTTCATCATTTCCTGAGACTGTTCCAACTTGGCATCCACCAGTTTCTGTTGAAGTTCTCTGTGCTTAAATATTTTATCAAGGTGCTGTAAAAAAATAAATTCTGCTGAATGTGCAGGTTTAAATATCTTACATAGACCTTCATGCTCGTACATGTACAGCTATTTACTGGAACACTTACAAGACAAAAACATTGCAAAACAAGAAGACACCCAGCCTATTGCAATTACTAAAAAATTACAGCTCTGATAAGAACAAACTGTGCCAGAATTAGCATGGGAAGGGAAATTGGTGAACATTATCAATTTTGATTTATTGTAGGAAAAAGAAGCGCCTTAGCATCTTTCCCAGTTCTATGGTCTACATATGAAGTCATCAGTGTAATCTAATATGACTGAAGATCAAATAATTACTCATCAATAATAAATATGCTGGGGACACACTTTTTCTTAGCTGTTAAATGGCTGATGGATCTAAGCCACAGTGTGGACAATGGTGTAGGCACATTGCACCTGCAATACTTGGGAGCATGTGCACAGCCCATGACATCCTCTGTGTTACTACAAGCCCAGTACATCCCCTTTGGTCTGCACAGCGTGGGCTTGGAGGGCCTGGGTGACAGTACATGAGTGGGGATCTGGAGAACAGACCAAACAAATCAGAGGCCTCCTCTAGCCTGTAAAATGTCTGCCTCCGCGGTGACCTTCAGAAGATGAATGTGGCTGATAGCCTTCTTCACTCTTAAATCACTTAGTTAAAATTTATAGGAGCAATTATTCTGAGTGTGTCCCTCTGGTTTACGTTTTCTTCTCATAGACACCACAAGACAGGAGTGTACATTTCCTTCATTCAGTATAAGACTTCATACATGATTCAACAGATTTGGAAAAGCAGGTATTGTATCAGTCATTCCAGGTTGTAAAGACAGATTACTTATGTTTTGTTCAGTATGATAATGTTGTCTGATTGCACTGAGGCTCACAGTAAATGTATTTAGAAACTATAAAAAGACCCATTGTGATATTTGTTAGTGTTTGTCATAAAACAAAAAAAAAAAGTAGTTGGGCATTTTACTGGAGGATTTTTTTTTGTGTCAAAATTTTCTGGCCAATTCCAGTGTTTACATAAGGAATAATTTCCCATCTGTCTATTATCTGCTAGATCTTAGTGAGCATTGGGCCTGCAAAACAATTAATCTATTTCAATTCAAATGGTCTCCTTAATCTGTCATCCTAATTTTCTGCTTTTGGGGAAGGGTCAAATAGCTGACATCAGAGCCCTTCTCAGCAACCTGCTTCTGGAGGGATCAAAATATATTTGTTGTCACCTGCAGAACAGGCCGTCCAAAGAAATGGGAGCTGAGATGTGCTCAGTGGGAGCTTAATGGGAAGGAGGAGAGGGATGCTGGGGGAGGTCCCCAGGGATTTGGGGGACCTGTGACTGGGCTGGGGCAGCTTAGCAGGCAGCTGGCACATCTTGCTGCTTGGGTACCTCAGCCCCTCTCCCCACAGTGGCAAGGCTGCCGTGGCTGCCACGGGCAGGGCACGCTATCCCACACAATTCCATACCCGCAGAGATCGGAGGGCTTGCTGCAGGCACAGTCCTGCTCAGAGGGCAAAGCATGGTGAGGGCTGCCCTTGTTACCTCTGTGAGACACCCAAATATAGCCAGGCTGCTGGCAGTGCTTCCTGCTTTCCCTGGGACAGCCGGGTGTGCTGCCTGCCCCAGCCAGCAGCCAGGGCATTGCTCACCTCTTCCCGCAGCTCATACTGGTCAATGATGCTCTTCAGCTTCTCTGCCAGCTCCGTGTTCTCCTGGCAGAGCTTCATGTTCCTCTCACTTTGCTGCTCGATCTGAGCCTGGATTTCACTCAGTGTGCCCTGGAAGTGATTAGTTATTTCTTTCCTCTTCTCATCTTCCTCCCGTGCCCGCTGGATTGTTTCCTCCTGTTGTTAAATGGGAGAGAACACAGGAAGTGAGAGGCATAATTAACAGTTCCAGAAAAATACTGTTTCGGAGTAGCATAAGGCTTCCCTTTGAAGGATTATATGTGTTTGCATTCCTCTTTGGAGATTTTCTTGCTTTCATCTGCTCCAACATTAGGCATGATTCTAAATTTACAGAGCAAATTACACAGTGGCCTTGAAAAAATCAGGGAACTAAGAATTTGCATTTATAAAGATGGATGTAGAGCAGAGCTTCAGATCAAAGCAAGCCTGAAAGAGAGAACATACATGCATATCTTGATTCATGATACTGTGTAACAGCTTTTGCTTTGCAAGAAGATATTTAGTGGAAGCAGTCAAAAGCTCTTTTATCAAAATTCTCTTTAACTGAATTTAAAAAGTCACCCTTTAAAATGTCTCCTTTTAACAAGGAATCTTCATATCAAATCATGGCCTTTGGGATTTATATTTTTAAGAGAAATCCATCACTTTCTGAAGAATCCCTTCCAATGCCTCAATTTTCCTTCCCTAACTTTTTAACCGACATGAACATTCGCAATAATTTACTAGCTAGTGGAATAAAGGAAGGCTTGTGCGCTGTTTCCTACAGAATCAAAGCAGACATTCAGATTTTTTTTCTTCCCCTGTTATTGAATTTCTGTTTTGGATTTGTTTATATAAAAGACAATACAGAAAGAATCTGGATTTATTGCTTTGGATCCAGAAATACAGACTATTTTTATTCCTTCCTCATTTTCTTCCAGGACAGTCTGCCCTTCTGAGGAATGTAATCCTGATATAGAGTGGCTAGGACCATATCTGCTGTAGTTACAAATCATGCCAGGACCATGTAAAGAACTCACTCTGCAGCATGCAAATAGCATACTCTAATAAGGTTTCAACTAGCATAGTAATTTGCATAAAAATCTCTGATAACACTGCATATGGATATTTTCTATAAATATATTTGAATAAAGCCTTAGCTGACTCTAATAAGGTATAATTTGTATCATGAATGTGACATAGCAGGTGTTGATTCAGGTCCTGCTCATAAAGCAAGGTGCATACCAAATGACCCAATTTCTGCTTGGCATGCACAACACGAGCCTGATCTAGGACAGCTGCTGTTCAAGGTAGAGCATGTTTGTCCTTTTGCTGTCCAGGGAGCGATAGAGATGACAGTGCCTTGGATGATAGGAGAAAAGCAATGGAGCCATTAATAACACCCTTGTGCACAGAAATCACCATGGAACCCTGCTGTGCTCTGTAGTTCACATAAGAACCTGCGTGTGTTTACTCATAAACAGAGTAATACAAAGTGTGAGCCCAGAAGGACTCTCTCTCCTAAGAGGAAGGAAGAATTTCATGTGGAGCTGGGCAAATGACTTGGGGGTTGAGTCCTGGTTCAGCACCTAGTGTGGAAATTGGACACATGGAAAATTGGCAGCAAGATGAAAGAGAAGCTCTCAAATTTTTTTTTTTCAGCTGGTGAGAATGATTTTGAAACATTTTCCTTGACTAGCAATTGAGCAGTTTGTAGGTATTTCTTGTTTAAATCTTTTTAGCAGAAGAATGCTCTTCCAAAGTAGACTTAAAAACGCTGCTCAGAAGATGTTTTAAATTTACTCCTTTAGCATTCCCAAAAGGAAACATTTAATTTTCTTTTGAAAGGGTATGTTTACAAACAATGTCATCCTTTTTATTTTTGTTTGAAACTGTTCCAAATTTAACTTGAATTCCTAGATAGTTTTGGTTAAGTTAGAACTCCATTTATTCTCTAATACACACTTTATAAAACTCCTCATCCCTCTTAGTTCTCCGTTACATAGGTGCAGCCCTGAGCAGGCAGAAGGTGCTTCACTTCCAGAAGTCAGAGTGAGAAATTGAACTTGCATGTCTGAAGTCCTATTTCTGTGGCTTCGAAACATCCTTCCTCAAAAATATTTTATTGTTTCAGTAGATCAAGTGGCATTATAACATGTCACTGCTGTGATTTAAAGCTCTCTAGAGTAGTAAGTCCATATGAATATAAAACAAAAAAAAAAGGTGGATTGTGCATGTCACACCAAACAGTTCTATTACAAGGTGAAACAAGACATCCTGAGACTACCAATCAGGCAAATGTAAAAAACCCAACCCTTTGTACATGTGTTATTCAGAAGACCTTATTTCCTGCTCTTCTGAGGTAGAAAAATTATACAACACGGATCACAGAGACAATACAAAGATTCATCATTAAAGACACTGACCCAGCAAGCATGCATTTGCAGGATGCAGTATTTCTCTGTATCTCTTCTGCTTTGGAAAAAAATATACTTGAGAAGGATGTTTGCTTGGGGATGAGGGCTGGTATGTGTCCTGGGAGCTCCTCAGGGGCCCTCATTTGTTAAATCCTTGAGATCCCAGTCACAGATTAAGGGTAGGTGTGGGTGAGGAGAGCTGGCTGAGCAGAAGGACAACAGTGTGGCTACAGCACTGTGCAGAGACCAGCCAAAAACTATTGTTCTCTTTTCTCTGCCCTTTCTGAACCTCTGCACTCCATGTTTACCCTTTCAAACATATATTCTTGTGTCCTAGTGCAATATTGCTTTTGCTCTCATGTTTTGCTGCCAAGAATGTAAGAATGCATTGAGTAAAACCTTGTTAAATTAAGACAGGGTATTTTGCACTTTGGGATTTAGCACAGGAATGTGAGATCATTTGAAAATAGAAGAATGTGATTGATACTGGAATTGATCTCGTGCCTCTCTGGGGCAGTTCCAGAAGACCATTGGTCTGCTGAAGCCATATCAGCCAAGATGATATGAGCGAGGAATCCTTTTTTTTCAATGAACCGTGCTCTTCATTCCCAGGCACTGTGGTCTGAGCCAGTTTGGAGCTGAGCCCATAACTGAAGCTGTTGACTTTCGTGACATTTGTATGAAAGTCATTGCTTAATGCCTAGTGGCAGGAAGGACAAGGGACCTGAGATGTTCATGTCACTACAAGATGCTAAGTAGCTACCAAACTGTCAGATAATTGGCAGAACATGAACTCTGTGCAGAGAAATGAGTTGCTGTTGCTCTTAGCAGAGCTGCTCTTTATTGCAGTGAGAACACATTCCGCTATTTCACAAACCTTTATTCTGCTTTTCTCGAAGGGAGAATTAAACATCTGTGTAACTGCAAGGAAATAATCAGAATAGCTGGACTGTATGTAAGTGAGAATTTGAGGCTAGTATCCAATACTAACCAGAAATTTTTCTTCTCTGATCTGCCGTGTGGATTTTCAATGCAGCTCTGCATTGCATATTCATCACCACTTGGCTGCACGGATCTGCAGTTAATGGGAATTCCACACACCAGATGAGTGAAGATGACATTTACATGACGTGATGTGCATATAATGTACCACATGGTAAGTCAGAGGGGGTTTCTGATCTGGGCAGGCCAGGTTTCTCCTTTGCTATTGAAATGACACAATTGTCTAGTTTCTATTTTCCACGTTTTGGAACATAATCAGAAGTGCTAATCCCAAGCACTAAAAAATTATGAACCAGCTTCTCTGTCCTGCCAAAACCAATATAAAAATATTTAAGCATAAGATTTTAAAAATAACATTTGATGGATTTTCTGGTTTTCGGCCCTCTCAGTACAGTCGTAAGTGAAAGAAAATTGCACTAATTTAAATAAATAGAACATGAGTTTCTGGATGTTCACAGATTTCCATGAGCTAAAGCATAAAGGCAAATATTCCAAGAACTATGCTAAAATTCTTAGAGAGACAAAACTGGATAAAGATAATGAATGCCTTTGTTTATTACTTTATTTCTCATGAATTTGGCAAATGTATTTTGTCTTACTGTCTTATTTAACTCTGGTTTTTTTTTCTACACTGATAGCATGGAAACCAGAGGAAAGATAGTATTCTGGGTTTCTTAAAAGGTCTCCAAATTCTTAGAAAGAATTGATGAAAATTTGAATGCTTCTTCCTAATACCAGATCACCTCAGGTACTTTCTCTGGCTCACGTGGAATAGATACAGGATAAAAATAAGAACTGAGTCTGAAATTTATAGGTTTATTTAGAGAACCTAGTCACAGAGTAAAGCAGTCCAACAGGTGAAAAGATATTGGATATTATTTCCTAATTGTAAAGATGAAATGTGTAATGAAGTATTTATATACAAAGATAAAGGAAAAAATCATGCTCTCTAGTAGTAAGATTAATTAGCATAAAGTAGCTGGGAAACTGCATGAGGAATTCAACAAAATTTGTTCCAAATATGTTTTCCAAATAGAATTAGTTTTTCTCTATACCTCAGTCTTCACTGATTAGTTCCACTGATATGATTTGTTTAGAAATATCAGCTAAGGCTATGCAAAGCACTGTACACTCTATTCTTAATTCACTTTAAAACTGGCTTATATTTCTTTTCAAAGATTTTACCCACAGATGGCCTGGTAAATCACTGTAGATCAACACTGAGGAATAGCTCAGGTCTAATACAAATGACAGGCACAAATTTAATTTTCACTACCAGTTCTGCGTGACCATAACTGAGCACAGAGAGATCTGCTTCTAGCTTCCCCTATCTGTTAAACTGCTTTTATCCTTCTGCTAGTGCACAGTTTGAGTGCATGCGTGACTATTCCCTCTCCTAGCTGTATTCTGACCAGCATACAATGAAAGACAGAGCAAGACCCTAAAGGCCCACTCCTGAGCCGGTGGAAATGAATGAAAATGCATTACCATTTCTAGAGGTTCTATCAGGTGGAATTCTTGCTTCTGACAATTCACATGTGTAATTCTATACATAACTATATCACCATAAAGAAAGGGTTTGAGTGGATCAAAGCAGAGGCCTTTTGTATGCTAATACCAACACGATCACTAACATGCACTCAGAAAAAAAGGACAATCGCAACAGAAATATTCTTCTTGAACATACATTTTTTTCAAGGAGCATAATCATATTATAAATTTCACATTTAAATGGCGTGATGCACCAAGCAATTGGCAGACATGGCATATGGATCCCAGCCTTCTGACACTCCTGAAAATTTCCTCTTTGAACTGATTATCGTAATCCAAATGGCTTCCACAAATAATGTTGGCATTCTTCCTGTCTTGATGTTTGGTGTTATGAGGCAAATGTCCCAGTTGACTGATCCTCACAAATTACTTGAAAAAGTCCAAGTGCTCGAATTACATGAAAACCCCCACCAGCCTCCTCTGAGTCCACTGGAGCAAAGCTGGGGTTCCTGTGATTCTGTCCATGCATGTGCATTTGCATCTGCACTGGGAGGGACTTGGTCTGTTAGCACCGCTGCTCTTCTCTGCACTGAGGTCCCTAAGAGTGCAAGCAGGGCTTAGAGCTAGCGTGGGCAAACCCAGTGCCCAAAAGTGCTGGGATATTTCCAAATGAGAAATAAAGGGGTCTTAGTGTAAATGGACCTCAAGACTAGAATGCATACATAATTATACATTGCATGTGCAGATGCAGAAGTCTCTTTGATTTGGTACTAGAGGGAAATGGGAAAGTGTCAGCATCTTTCCCCCCACTGCTGGGTACTGTGATAAGGCTCCCACTCACCTTGAGGTTCTTGTTGTGCCTCTGGAGCTCTCGGCACAGGCTCTCGAGCTTGCTGCGGGCGAGGATGGCTCGGCTGTGCTCACTCTGCAGCTGGTCCTTCTCCTTGGTGATCTGGGCCTGCCTCTTCTGTAGATACTTCAGCTTTTTCTGCTCAGCACGATGTTCTTCCAGCTGGGCAAAACGGGGATTAAAACAGGGAAGTGGATTAAAATGAAACAAAGAGGGATAGAAAAGATAAGAAAATGAGCTCTTTTGGTTTGGGGAAAGTCTTCACACTTTCTTAACCTCTTAGGAAATGTTTTGTATTTACTAGCATTAATGGGAGAGGAGAGAGGAACCTGGACATTCCCAAGCCTGCTTGCTGTAACGGTCCCAAGTATGCTGTACTGTGGGTGGGTGAACATAATTTTTAACACTCTTGTCACACCATTTTAGCCCTTCCTTCTTTGGTTTGAATTTCTTTGAAGGACATCTGTGAGGTTTTTTTTTTTTTGTTTCAACATTTGGAACTAGAGCAGTCAGTAGTGCTTTATGGGGTGAGATTTCTCCAGATCATGAGGTAATACAGTAGTGTCTCATTCTATTTTACAGTTTCCTGAAAAAGAAGCAGTTTCCTAAATACCCAGGAACCTGCTGGAAAAAACAACAGAAGAGGTTCTGGAGACCAGGAATGCTGTTCGTGTGGGGGCTTTGTTGCTAATGGAGAAGAATTCTCTTCAGGGGAGAGTTTCCCAAAATGACATGTGGGCACCTCCTCTTGCCAGGCTCTTCTGGCTCACAGGACCACGTGGGAGCATCTCCCATTTGTGTTTCTGGAGGTCCTGTCACCAGTGGGGGTGGGTCATGGTGAATCAAACCTCTTTTGGGCTCTTTGTCTCCATATAATTCCTGGAGGAAACACAGACAGTCCCAGATGTTCCCTTGGGAGCCTGCTGTTCTGTAGGTGCATGGCTCCTGCCTTCCCTAGAAGGCTGGTAGGGAGCGGGGTGTATTTGGAGGGGGCAAAGAGGACCAGCAAAAAAATTGCTAATAGTAATCCCTGCACAGACTGGTCATTTCTTTTGATACATGTTTATCACTGGATGTTTGCAAAAAAAATTCCTGTACTGTAAATTAACACCCTAACAGTCAGGTCAAAGAAGCCTTTCACCTCTGAAGCTTTTAATGATTTCATGTCCTGTTCCAACACAAAATAACACTCCTCACTGTATCACAGGTGTGCATTGCAAGGCATTTCTGAAGTCTGGATGTTTTTCTGATTGAAAAACCGTGGCACATGAGCTTAAACATGCAAACCCTTATAATAACAGTTGCTGTTAAGACTACATTATCTAATAATATAGTACCACTAGTACTAATTATTAACCCCAGTATGACCGGGAAAGTCTGTGAGCACTGGGGAATGATGTGGAGCTCAAACAAGACAGTCAACAGCATCATATTTTACACTTTCATCTGTTTTCTGCAGATGTTCAGTAATTTTTGCTTAGAGTAGAGAGCTCTGTGTATTATTAATCAAATCACAGCTAAGTGTATCACAAAACAATACTCTCGCCAGCTACGAGTATATTTACAGTTTATGTCCAACTTTAACACATGCATTGTCTATTTTTACTCCTGTAGATCACAATAGGGGCTTTTCCATCTAATCAAGCTGCACTGACTGACATAATTTTTCTAGTATTATAGGAAAAAAAATTGCTTTTCTGTAATTAAGGCTGAGATTTTTTTCCTTCATAAGCTTCTTTTTGTCCCCTTCCCCTTTCGGTTGAAAAACATAAAAAGTGTTCTTTTTGCTTCACATTTTGTATGCACAGCCTGTGCTCAGTGGATAATGATTTATCCAAATTTCACGTGATTCACTCAAACTGTGCTTGAGATAGAAGTCTCAGAATAAAGTCGGTCTTAACCATGATATGAGAAGTCTTCCAAGCATTTTTTTTTCCCATTAATATTACTTGCACTAGAAATTTATATCTCAAAGTTCTCAGGAATATCTAAGACATGGCGTTACTTATGCACTGGTAAACAGGAATGCCAAAAGGGTCCCCAGTGGTAAATCTTTAAGAATAATTAATGAAATAGAAGCTAAAATTAATTTCAAATAGAAGGAATTATGATTTTTGAAAGCTGACCTAGAGAAATAAACAGTCAATTTAGAAAAAAAAAGTTTTATCTTGATCCCACCGCAGACAATGACAGAGCTCATATTTATTTATTAGCATATTGTTCTTTCACCCAGCACTTGTGACTTGAGACTCTAAGGACCTCTGAAAATAAGCCAGTTACAAACAATTCTGCAACAGCTGTTTGTAGGAAAAAGCTGTAGCAAACCACAGTCTGCTATACTAACCCAATACACTGGATTTAGTGAATGAAATGTTCTCTGTTGGCGAGTAGCATGGCAGAGCTTGTGCCCAAATGGCTGCGCTGTCTCGCTTCCCCATCCCCGCTGGCATGACTTCTACCTTCACCAGCCCCTGCTCCAGCCTGCTGTGTGCCCACAGTCGTACAGACTGTGCCAGGGCATGGGCTGGCAGGGAAATAACACATTGCTGGGTGGCTGTGGGGAAGGGTTGTTGCTGCATTGGGCCCCAAGGACCAGGAACCTCTTCAGCCACAGCCAGACCCAGCATTACCTGAAGCAGGGGAAGCCACTGCCAGCACATCTGTCACACAGCTACACCTTCCGTCAAGCTGTGCTGCAACAAGTGTTTGTGTCACCATATGGCTCACCAGACCAGGGAGCTGATCTGGCTGGAAAACAACTCAGCAAAAACAAGACGTGATCTGAAGTGTGCGATGGGGATGGACAAGAGAGAGCAGGGAAAGCAGTCACAGCTACAGCCAACTGCTGACAAGCCATTAATCACACTATGCCCTTCAGCTGCTCCGAGAGAGCAGAGTAAGGCGGTCTCCAACAAGGTTTTAGTTGTATTTACTGGATGATTTATTTTAGTGACATTGCACAGTATGTCAGAAACAAGTGTTCAGTATTTTTGTTTTAGCACCTTTCTCCTGCACCGGCTACTGGCAATATGGCCCCTGTTTTATACCGTGCTCCAATGCAATTTGAATGCAATGGACAGTACTATATAGAGGAAGAAGACCTACTTCAGTTAATCCGTGAGCATGAAGTCTCTTTAAGCATGAGATAAACTATGAACAACCTGAGCCAAATTTATGAAATCAGAGGCTTTTACATGAAAAAGGGAAAGCTAAACTTTGCTTCACATTATGATGAGACATGGACACATCTGTGCATAAACCCAATTACAAAGCCAATGTTCTGCTTTGCACATTTTTCATCACTCTACAAAGCGTAAAATGCTGCAGCCTTTTCGTTTGTAAGATTTCCACAGCTTATGGTCATACAGTCCTTTGACTACACAGAAAAAAATCCCTTCATCTGAAAATAACCCATCTTAAGTGCGGGAAGAACAGTCAGGTAGGTGGCATTGTTACAGGGCTGACATTATAGTGGCAGGGGCTTTGACTCTTCATTTCATTGTGTTGTGGCTTCTCTTATGATTAGTCTCAGTTGTCTATTATCTGCTTCCTAATATAGGAAGTTTTATACTAAGTCCTGTATTATTTTCATTTTGACGAAATCACCAATATATGATTTAAAGCAATACCCACAACAGAGGCATGCAAAACTCCTTGCAGGAGGTGAAGGCAGGAGTCTAGTCACAAGTCTTCAGTGTGGGTCAGTTTGGTAGATTTGCCTTTAAGTACAAATATTCTGCCTCATCAACTTCTTGACCCAAATCTTGTTTTCCTCACTTTTTACTTTTTTTCTCTTTTTCACCCATAATTATCTGACCATGACAATTATTTTGGGATTCACTTATCAGGACAGACACTACTGCTACATGAGGTTTGACCAAGCTGCATGTCATATATTTTTTATACCTTCTTGTATAGACAGTTCATATAGAAAAGAGCCAACGTTGTACTAACCAGCTCTGCATACTTCTTAAACAACAGGTCCAGCTTCTCTTCTGGAGTACTCAGCTTATTCAAACTTTGCATCAGTAGGGTGGCTTCTTTTCCTTAGAAAAAAAGGAACAGATTTGATGCTAGAGGTAGTTTGTAGTTGATGTACTGTTATGAAATTGGTTGTTTGATGCATGGGTCTGTAAAAACACAGGGTGAAATGAGGCATTTTGGAAAGAAAGGAATAATTTTTGCTATAAATTTCTGGGATTTTCTTTGGCCCCATAAGAACAAACATGCTAGAAACTTTCCTCCATTTCAGACCTCAGTAATGTGCTTTCTTCTAGCAAAAGCATTGCCTGTGAAATGCTTTTGTCCTGTGTAATCTGATTTTCATTCAATGTTTTTGCAACATGATTAAGTCAGACACGTGGCACATTTGACTGAAATAGGACAGAAAAGGCCTGGACCCCGAAGGCTCAGGAACAGATCTCTTTGCAAGTGAAAGTGGATCAAATCTGGTGTACTCAGCTCCTTTGCTGATCAACCCACACAAGACATCAGGAACATTAAGCCAGATATGGAGACTATGGTGTGGAAGTAAACAGAGAGTGGTAGGTACTGCCAGCTACGTCTGGGCTATGTGATACTGGTGTAAATCAGTTTCCTAACGTGGTGAAGAGAGCTTGTATACCAGAGACAGTTTAATAACTCCCTGAGTGTGCAGAGCTAAATCACTGCACAGCCAATTAGGTATTACTTCTCTGATATCTCTTGGTTTTCATTTCGGCCCCAGGTACAAGTGGGAGCTTGAACATTGCTTGTTCATCAAATACAAAGTGTCCCTGACGCCCCTGGAGATAAGGTTGCCTGTGGTCCCAGGGGCTTGGACATGCTTTTCCAAATGCTCCTCTTTCCCAAGGTTGTGAGACAAAATTTGCCTTCTGCTTTGGGCTGGACTTTTTCTCCTTCAAGTCTAGTGCAGTCCAGGAGTACTGTCTATGGAGAAAATCCTTTATTTCACACTAAATTCTCTCTACAGCATCAGCACAAATAAGGTGAAGTGAGCTAAAATCAAATCCTGGTGTGAACTGTCACAAGTGCAGATGGAGAACTGTGTGTGTTGGTACGGTTTCCACTGAGCTTGCTGAGGTACCAGTAACTGCGACAAAGCCAAGGCAGTAGAAACTGAGGAACTTTCTTCTGGACATTCAGAGAATTTTTGAGAAAAACATCTATGCTGTGTCCTATGCTTAATTCCTTGTCTGTAAGAATGTCCTGTGGTGATTTCTTTACAGGCTTAGTCTGCATTTGGGTTTAGGTTCTCATGCAAAGGAGAGGCCTGAAGATTGGCCAGAGTTAAATGCAGGAAGGGAAATAATTTACATGTATGTTAGATTTGAATGTAACTACATTGCTCTCTAGTGGCTGCCCAGCAGAAAGTACATGTATACAAAAACTTGCCGAGACTTTTTCTCGCTTAACTAACAGCCCTGACAGGGCTGAGGTATTAGAGAAAAAATGTATTGTCTTATTTCAAATATATTGTATGATGAGTCCAGGGGTTTGCTAAATGAAAAATAACCTGGGCATTACAGTGAATTTATTCAGGTATGTGCAGGTTCCCATGCCACATAGTAGCACCGTTATTATTGTTGTGACCCATGAGTAGTCGTACCTGACGAGATAGGAGAAGAAAACATTTACTGAGGTACAAATGAGATACTGCGTTTTCCTTCATCTAAAAGAGATTTTGTGCAGTGCGTCATAAGACTGATAGCTTTGGCTAACCAATTTGGGTGGCCCAGTAGTACATCAGTGTTGTGTGATACAATCCTAAACCTTTTTTTTAAAGGACTAATATCTGATATAGCCTTCATGTTGCATAATGCCGAAAATAATTATAGTTATAGAAAAGTTGTAATGGTCACTGTAATTTTCAGCTGTAGCTGTAGATCTCTATCATCCACACCAGAAACTTAAAATGGTAAAAAGCAAGGACCAGGAAGTTCTTACTGGAGTTTGCAGAAGGGGTGTGTGACTATGTAAATACTTGCCTAGTCCCTTCAAGATTTTCTTCTCCAGCTTTTGCTCCTTGTTGCCACTGGGCTCCTTTGCTTTGGAAGCATCCCCAGGAGCCAGCTTCTCTTTCTCACTCTCCTCATTTCCATCTTCACACTCTGCATCCTCCAAGCTGCCTGGCTCTCCCTTCTCAGGCCTGTCGGTTCCTGTAGCAATGCTTTCCTTCTCCATCAGGCTCGTGGCAGACCCGTAGGTTTTAATGATGTCCTCCAGCTGCCGGCTCAACTCCTCTGAGATGTCACACATGGCTGCTTCGGGCCACACGCTTGGCTGCTCTGTGGGGGCTGGAGCAGGGGATGGCAGGCCAGGGGCAGGTTTGTCCCCACTCTGCTCCTGGATGTCCTGCCCGGGTGAGGTGGAAGACTGGTCATTCTCCATGCTTGGTGCAGTACCTGACAGTAAAACAAATGGAGGGTTAATTTAAAGGCATACAGAATTAGCCATCAAACTGTTTCCAAAGCTTGGCCAGCATGTGAACGATTTTGTGTGAAATTTGGGATGGCAGCTTATCCATTGGCTCTGGCTTGACAAATATATCACATGTAGATAAATAAGCAAGGTGATTTGCCTGCAAGGAGAAAAGCAAATTACACACTTTCCAAGATAAAAGCCTACCCACATCTAACATTTAAAAATGAAAACCTCCTATTCCCACTGCCAGCAATGACACATGAAATGACACCTCATCCATTTATACCATTTTCCTCCTGGAATACACTCTTTGCCACGTGTGTACTTTTCTTGATCTGTTTACCTGCAACGCTGGCTACCGACTTGGGCAGCTTCACTTCAGAGCTGCATTAGTTTCATTTCCTGTTTCTTTCCTGTTGGCACATCTTAAGTCAATAATCATGAAAAATATTTTAATGAAATTGGTGCACCGAAAATTGCTCTGTGCCCTTGAAAAGCCCAGCATGGTGCTTGATCTATAAGAGACGTGGTTTGGTAACATCACAATAACAGCAAAGAATAAGATAAACAGCTCTAAACCACCCTTCTCTTGTACTTGCTGCCTGCTGCTGACAGCTTCTTTGACAAACTACAAAATACAGAATAAATCACAGTGAAATAAAATCAACCACACATAACATAGTTTGATAGTCCGTGGTGTTTTGTGGGGCAAATTTCAGCTAATTTATTCCCAGTTTGCAAAGGGAAGCTTTTGTTTTCTCGCATTTTTGAGAAGCTGCACTCAGCCAGGCAAATACAGAGCCCTCAACGTATCTGTATTCCTACTCTGGCTTACCCAGGACCTGGCAATGAGGGTGTCAGCAAGAGCATCCTGGGCACCAGGAAAACTTAGAGTTGTGAAGGCCCCTTCCCTCTCAGCGGGAGTGGCTGCTGGCATCTCTGTGTTGCCTTCATGAAGTAGTGCAGAGGTGGGGGGTACACAGCTGGGCCTTGCTCTGCAACTAGCCCCCACTGCTGCTTGACTGCAGACTCTGTACTCTTTCCAGCCATGAGTCCTTTGTCTCTCTTTTCCAGACTGATTTTTTGTTCCTCTCTTTAATGATATGATTTACAATGGTGCCAGCAGGGAAGGAAGAGGGGAAGAAGCTTGCTTGGTTGGTTCTTTCCAGCATCTGAAGTGGTTGCTTTCTTATTTTTTAAAAGACAACTTGCTTTGAAAACATGGAGCTAACTGGGAAGCATTTTGTTCCCTGTTCAAACAGGCTGTAACATCTATTTTCTATAGTGTCTAAATTTCTACAGCTTTCAAAATTGTAAACTAACATGGCCAAAGGCATTATATGATAAGAGAGATGTCATTTACTGTAATAAATGACTTGGTGTTATTAAACTCTCCGCAGTCGAAGTGATGTTTGGAAGTGCAGTGATGGCCATCACTAAGGCAACATTTTTCAAGATTTGATTTTCTAGCTATATGACCGGGCTTGCAGATAAGATAGTCATACAAGTTATCATCTCTCAAGCAAATAATTGAAAGCTTTGAGTGGGGCTCAGGAAGTGCTTGAAAACTGTTAGCTATAAATCCATGCCCCTGCAGTCCTCCCATAGATACAACCTGACAGCAGAAATGGCTCAGGAATACATCTGGACCTGGTCTCACAAACCTGTCACACAATCACATCCCATTCTTTCCTTACTCCTTGTGGCATAGTCATTATATCACTGCAAAATGATTGTAAAATTATATCTATCTGATGTCATATTGAGTTTAATTTACATTGAAAAATTAGACCCTCTATGTCTATTTAGGTAAATAATTCCAGATAGCAAAAATGTTACCCTCCTGTTTGTGATCTTTTTAAACTAGAGTTAATTGACTGCCAACTAATTCAAGGTCAGTAAGAGTATTGTAAAGGCTAAGCTAGATGCTCCACAGAATATGTGCTTATCTCCGACATGTTCAGGCTAGTGTTTACTATTGCAATCATTAATTTGAGCTAATTGGCAGTTGGCAATCAATTAGCTAGAAAACCTAGGACTACCAGCTCTCGTTTAGGCAGAATAAAACTCTCATAAAGTATATTTCCAATTAAAAATAGCTGTTTTTGTAATATGTTCATCACAGAGGGGGAACAGGATTGCAAAATGCTCCATTTCCAAATATTAATTTATTTTCTGGCTATCTCCCCCTCTTTGTAAGTAGGCTCAAGTCAGTGTTCTGTCTGCACCCCGACTCTCTCCCTTGGCTGCCTTCCAACTCCCAACTTCATCACTCATGTGGTAGCACTGTCTGGCTAAAGGTTTCCTCTTATGTGAATCACAAAGCATGTCTGCAAATACAGTAGGCTTTAAATCAACAGTGGCAATTGATCTGTGCATGGTGTGTCTCAGTAACAAGGGAAAAACATGGGTGAATGAAAGAGAAACTGGACGTTTACAATCAAGGACAATCAAGGATGTTTACGAGCTGGCCTTGCAGGAAATCTTCCCTAACATACATTCCTGGCTAGAAAGGGATTAGTTATAATCAGTCTGAAACCATGGTAATTCACATCTGCTGAGTTTCCATTCACCAGCCCAGAATGGAAAGCAGGCAGGAACCCCAGAAATACACAGCAATGAACTTCTAACTCAAAGGTGCCCATCTGCTGGGTCATACTGGGGGTTGTATTTACACACACAAATAAGTATCCTAATGTTTTGTTTTGTTCTTCTTCAGGCTAAACCAGAGGTCTGATAACTGCTTTCCAGCACAAACGCAATGCCTGTGAAGACTTCTCTACCTTGTTTTGCACAACGGCTTCCACAGCACCACAGTTTATGCTGAGGGAGACACAGCATCTGAGAGTTGCCCGCTTACAGCCTTTGATGTTGGGAGATTTTACTGCAGCTGGCCCCAGTTCTTCCTTGTGCTCTAGCCTGCCTAATCTTGATGCACATAAGGAATTCTTCCTTATCAGGCCATAAAAGACTTTCGGTACCAATTTCAGGAAGACCCAAAGTGTTTACATTATACGTTATCTTAAACAAAGTAATGCCTAAAAATTAGGTGACTGAGTCCAGAAGAGGAATTCCTTGGTTTTTCAGACTTGCCCAATTTTAGACTATCCACCTCTTAAGTTTTGCAACTCCTACTACCGTTACTGTTGCCTCCAGGCACCTGAATTTCCAACACAGCCTTAGCCTGTTTTATGGCGAGGGGAAGACTGACCAGTCTGACTGAATCTGAGTATTGCATCTTGTTTACTCTTTTCCTCCTGCATTCCCAAATCCTGGACCTGTTCCACAGCTGTGAGATCAGCACCTTTCTTGGCCCTGGTGTTTTGGATGGAAACTTGACACTTGTGGTTGCTGCATACAAATAGTCTGTGGTCCTCCTCTCCCTCAGCAGGAAACACCCCCAAGAGCCAGAGGGTGCTGCTACCTCCCCACTGTGAGAAAGACTCTTTGCCATTCTCCTTCTTCCTCTGTTAAGAACTTGGTATAACCCAGGACAGAAATTGGGCTTTCAGCGTAGCTGAGCGCACAGCATAGCCCAGCTGCACCCAGAGGCAACAGCAAAAGGTGTACGCCTCAGATCAGTCTCGTTACATGCTAAGTTTGTTTGTCTGTAACTATATCCCTTAATATTTCACATTTATGGCACAATGTGCCTTCACTGTGCTTTGAAAACAGCCAGTATTTCCAAAGTAAAAGGTCAGTAGGCAAGGGCCAATGACTGGTTTAGCAGAGCTGCAATAGCCATCCCACTGCTTCTGGGAAAACTGTTTCCACGCTGGGGTGTGCCAGCCCACCTCTCCCACTGCTGAAGCTGACACTGCTGCCCAGGCACCCTCCTGGCATGAACAAAACACAAATTAAACGTCTTCTTCTTAGCTTCTCTTGCAGGCTGCATTGAAGACTGCCACAGAGTTTTGTTTATCTTTTATAAACAGTGTGCTTCCCCTTCCTTCTCATGGGATTTGCTTCCTGATTTCCTTCTTGAAGCTTGAACTTCTAGAGGGTTTACAGACTGGTCTATATTTAGCTTTTGCATCCCCATGTATTCAGCAGAAGGACACATGGCACCTGCTCTGCAGCCAGGAGCTATTTTAAGCTCTTCTAAAATGGGTGATGGTATTTAGCACTTTATGCTCGAAGTTCACATACACACACATTTCTCTAAAACAAAGCTTTACATATATTTGCACCAACCAACATATGCTGATAAAATCTGAATTTTTATCCTTATATAACGCCAGATTGGTCTGCAGTGACACCTCGAAGTAGCAAACATTAAATTCTGGAATTGCCCCCGTTACTGTAGCTCCAATCACTCTCCAGAAAAATACAAGTACCTTCTTACAGTCTAGACACTGTCCTATGTGTTACTTCAGAAAGCAGTGATAAAACCAGCTGTATCATCTACACACTGCATTTGAATAGCTTTATGATTTATGCACAATTTTCTAGTACAGAGTTGAACAAAAGTTTGGAGGTTTCATGGCAGGTTTCCATACAGGCTCAGAACTAGACTTGGAGACTTTCTGAAGCCTCCTACCTCACCTCTCATATTGCTGAATCATGTCCTGAATCTTGATCACTGACTGTTGTAGCAGACCACCCATGGCCCCCAGTCTCACTTCAACACAAGCTCTACCAAAGTAATCTTAAATTTCTCTGATCACTCTTAAGGGAAGCATTTCTTACCTTCACCAACAACCTTGGATACCTCCCTGTTTTCCTCAGATGTCACATGGTGCCCAGACTTTTCCTAGGGCTATTCCTAGAAAATGAGGGTTGACAGTCCCAAAGGGAAGTACTTACATTAAAGCCTTTGTGCCATGCCACCAAGCAGTGACAGCAAGGAAGCTGTTCATCAGACTTACCGGAGCAAAGAGAAGAGCTGAGCAGAGAAAAAAGTCAGGCAGAAAGCTCAGACAAGGGCACGCCAGCAACAGGACACTGGTTCTGTAATCCTGCCACTGAGGGGAGACGGACGGGAAACCAAGGGAGGAGGGAAGGACAGAATGACACAGGAGGAGCAAACAGTGCAGGGCCTGAGTGCGCACTGTGCAGGGGACAGTCTCTGATAGGCACATGGGGAAGCTGCCTGCTGGCGGGCAGCGTAAGCCAGCTATGTTGGCTATTCCCTGCTCTGACAGAGATAGCACGAGACATTAGAGACTTGGGCCCTCAGAAAGAGAAAATAAAGGAAGGGTGCTTACACAGCTGCTACCCTTCAAATTTAAGCCTTAATCCCTCAATGACTTGATGCGTTGTGCTGTGTGAAATTTGTCTGTATTGACTATGGATTGGTCAAACTTGGTCGAATTTTTCTGTGTCTACCACAAAGACTGGGATGGATTTCCAAAATGTGAACTCCCAGCTGTGACTGCCCTTTGTAGCCTGGGATTTGGGCAGGATTTGTTAACAACAGACTGATTCTTAATCATAGACTCACTGGCTGGAAGAGACCACAGGATGTCTTTAGTTCAAGCTCTTGTTCGAAGGAAGCTCAGCTGTGATCTCAGATGAGGTCTCTCACGTCTTTAAATTAGTCTTTAAAACCTCCATGGATGGAGACTGCATGGCCTCCCTGGGAAGTCTGTTATCTGGCCTGACTGTCAGGGCACTGAAACAGTTTCTCTTTCTACCTAGCCTTAACCTCCCTTGTTCCAGCTTGTGCCTATTGCTTCTTGTCTTCCCACTTTACATTCCTATAAAAAGCCTGTCTCTCTGTTCTTGATAATCTCCTCCAAAGTTGTCCCTTTTCCAGGCTGAACACCCAACACCCCCTCACAGGACAAGTGCTCCAGTGCCAGCCACCAAGGTGCTCCTCCACTGAATTGACCAACTTCTCCATTACGGCAGAAATGCTAAAGGAGGTGACTGGTGTAGCTCTCCCCACTGATCCCAGCAGCTCCCAAACAAATATTGCTGCCGAGACAACCTGCCTGACCTACTTTCTGCATGTGACCCTACTGGCTCATGTTGGCCCAAAGTTGATACAAATAAGCAGAGTGCTCCCCAGGGAGCTCAGCTGCATGCTGCTTATGCAGCAACCAGCATTTCTCACTTCTGTGACCCACAAGCCACTCAAGCACCATCTTGAGATACCATATCACCTAAGCACCATCTGCTACCCACCCCCTAGAAGAAGATGTAGGTCAGTTTAATGCACAGATATGCAAACAATGGAGGAAAGAAAGGCTGGTACTGGAAGTGGCAGCCAGGGCTATGAGAAGAGAAATGGGACTTGGTCTCCAGCGAAAAATGATGAGGCTCAGGACAAAAGGTGGCAAAACAAATGTATACTACAATGATTTGGAGTAAGCCTTCAAACCGATCCATGGCAACAGAGGAATCAGAAATACTTTGTGCCTGATTTACAAGGGATGTCAGAGAAAGCAGTACTGGGAAGCTCAGTATCCAGAAGTACCAGCTCAGAAATAGTCTGTATGTTAGCAGCATCTCAGACTTTTACTGGAGAGGACTAAAGGTCTTGCTATATTTGTGGAGACAGTGGGGTGAAAAGTTCACACTTGGGGTGGTTTCTCATTAGTCTTATTTCTATACTTGCAAGAGGCAGCTCCTATAATCTGAGGATGCATGGACGTGTCTTAAGGGAAAATCAGTTCTTCCAATTCTTTCGGACACTGGTGGTGGCTCGGTAGTGTTCCTAAGGAAGTCACAGATTTAGGGACAACGAAAAGGAGTGAGCTTGCAAGGTCAGGGGCTTAGGAAATCTTTTGGAGAGGGTTGCAAACTGGCTGGATGTGTTTTGAGAGAAGATAAAACTCTAGGGATGTTTGTGATAGGGCAGTGTGAGAGATCAGAATACCAGTGAAGATAAGAGTGCAGCAACTTAGTCTAGTGGAAAGTTCCCTGCCCATGGCAGGGAGGTTGGAACTAGATGGTCCTTTCCATCCCAAACCATTCTATGATTCTATGATTCTATGATTCTATGATTCTATGAAATAAAGTTGATCTGTTCTGTTCAAATATGAATATAATATACTTATTTCATTACATAATAATATAATATACTTACAACATGATAATATACAGTAACGAGCAGGCATGTAAAATACATAATGAAAGTATAGTGTTGATGAAGAATTTAAAAATGCCTATAAACGCGAAACATATAATTCGAATTTAGAAAGAGCCCTCATAATGGGTTTTGAGACACAAAAGTATAGTGAAGAGTGGTCTAGAAGTCAGAAGGTTGCTGCATCTGGCAGCGTTTTTCTGCCATTGGCACCTACAACTAAACCAGTTTTGGGAGAGTCCTACAATGTTCCAATGAAAAGTTTGTCAAGACCAATCTCCACTGGGTTTAATTTACTTCTATAGAAATGTTGTAAACACCTGGACCAATAGGACATTTTCCATGGTGGTCTCTTGGGAATCCTTTCTCTCCTGTTTAGTCCTGTGTTAATGTGAAAAAAAGTAGGGGAGGGGGAGTAATATATTTGCATTCCACACTGTATCACTTTTCTACAGATTTCCTAGTTCCACATCAATTTCAAAAGGGTTAGAAGGTTGTGATTTGCCTTCTAATAAGATTTTATGGCCTGAAGGGTTTGTCATATACCTAATGTTTGCCACATTTTTTTCTTCCACAGCTCAAAGATCCTGGCTACCAATGGCACTTAATAACGCAGCCAAATTAGCTGACACAGAAAACCCCAATAGGCAACAGACTTAACTATTTTAAGCAAATAATTTAATTCTTAATCTACATCACTAAGAATATAGTTTCTGCATTTTAGCAAGGAAACCACTCTAAGAATCTGGAGGGAATCCCTATGGTCTGCTACTGAACAGTTTTTGATTTATTCTTGGAAAGATTCAAGTCTTTTGAAACTTTAAGAGCTAGCAAAATCAATTATCAGGGTTTCAATTTTCTCCAGGCAATTTCCACCGCTTCAGCTTGCCCAGGAGACAGACTCTACATAAATACATTATGCTATGGGCTACTTGGAGAATTTGGCAGAGTTGAAAATAGCTCCACTTGAAAAATCACACAGAAGGTAAAGAAAACCCTCAGGTGAAGCATGCAGTCACACCTGAATGCAGATCAGCAGTTTGAAAAGAACTCTTCTCCAATATATAAAGGTAATTTATTGGGAAGGGAAAGAGCAGTATTAGCTGTTTCCAGTTATTCTGGTACTGCAGTGAAGTTACTGCTGATTTACACCATCATAAGCAAACACAAATCTAGCATGAAAGGTGCTGAATCCTTCAACAATCTATTTTTGTAAAGTAATTTCATTTTAAAATGATACTCCTCTGCCTTGAAATGATCTTCTATCAACACACTGTGGGAACAGAGTTGGGCCAAGTCAACCATCAACCCCAGACATCTTCTGAATCTGCCAGGGGAAATCTCTGGGCCCAATTCAGATGTGATCATGCTGTAAATCACATATCAAATGTAATTGGGAAGTCTTTTAAATGCCAGTGGTATGTTGGTCAAGGGTGAGTTGTAGAGAAAAAATTGTCTATTCTGGTGTGTTAGTGTAAACTGACTTGCTTTGTAAAAGGTAGTTCCTTTGTCTTTTCCTCCCTTTTCTAAATCCTTCCATTTGGTAGTAATGTTCAGTTGCATCAGTTTCATTATCAATATGTATCATTATTTTAGATCGCTGCTAGAACTGGCTTATAAAAATTAGAAATGGAAAAGACTCATTAAAGGCTAAGTCCTGCAGCTGCTTCATGTGTGGAGCTGTCATTGATTTCCCAAGCAGCACCTGCTTGTGAGCAGCACAGAGAATAAAACAAATTAGAAATTGAAGGCTTGAATCTCTCAGCTGTATGGGCTGTACATGGGCAGGAAAGCATCTCATAATTGGAGCCAAGCATCTTTCTCTGGAAAGGACAAGGTCCAAACTCTGCTGATAATCATAAGGAAGCTGAGGGGGGCAGGGGGCTGAACAACACTGAGGTTATGACTAACCTGTCTAGAACTACTGGAAGAAAGAATAGGGGCTTACACAATGAAAATGACACAGATTGAGATAACACTTTAAAAATGCTTGGAAATTAGGAGAGCATTTGTGGTGAAAGATAAAGATCTGTAGAAAGAAGTGGGAAAATAAGAGACAGTGATGGTGAAATAAGTCCTAATGAGGATCTTATTTTATAGGATAATGACAGGGTGGATGACGAACTGTTAGTTCAGAAGGAATGATCCCGTGATCAGCAGAACTGGCAGCACTACTGTGTCATGTCTACAACTGCTGCTGATGTAAACACCAATGACCTATTTTAAGGCATGCATGGAAAGAGAATCACTACATGGAAAACGCAAAAGGATGCAAGAGGTATATTGGCACTGGCAGATCAGAACTGTGAAACTGTGTCAATTGGATTTTTTATAAGGGTTTTCTAGCTGTCTATGTTGAAGCACCTTATGAAACATAATAATGTTTGTGGGACCAAATGAATAAAAAAGAAAATAAAACCCAAGAGATGAAAGAATGAATAAAGAAAAGATCAAGTGAGAGTGAACTTCATATTTTACTAAGCCGAAAGACAAATTTTACTAAGCTGCCAAAAGACGTGGCACCAATGTCCCCAGCTTTCTAGAATATAGCAAATCTTCATTTTGTGTACATAAAAAGCCTATGCAAGTCATATTTACTGAGAAAGGCAATTTGGTCTCTAATTTAGATCCTGGACTTGAATAGGACTATACAGACAGATACATGCATAATATTTAGCCTTAGGTATCTTCGGATGTGTCTCCAAAATTCTATTACTATGAATTTAAAGAGTATTTTTCCTCTAACAGCATTCTAAAGGAGAGGATGGGTCAGATCTCAGTGCTTCTCAAAAGCCTTAGAGCAGTTATGTAATTTGAGACTCTGAAACTATTTGGAATATGGGGAATTGCTGAACTAAGGGAAGAAAATTAACTATTTAGCCCCCCACTTGGAATCAGAGAGAACAATTCTAGTTCACTTGGAAACTCATCATCAGCCAATCTTTAATATTGTCTGTGTTTCTATAGCATTGCAAGATACATCAGTAGTTACGGTTTACTTCTGTGGCTTCCAATTTTTTTCCAGTTGTGTAGTAGCTTGCATGCAAGATTGCAGTATAACCTTATTAAGTAACTTCAGCATCAAGCAGCAGTGAACTGCAAAAAGCACATTGTACTCATTATTTGAAAGGGTAAACTGAGACATAAAGTGTTACATGTTAATGAACAATAAATAACGACTTGCCCAAGGTCATGTAGATGGGAACAAGATGTGCTCAGATTCTTTTCTATTTTAATTGTGACATGCTTGCTTTATACATGAGGACCAGAGTTGCATGCTTAGAGTGAAAGGGAGGCCCACCTCACAAAAATGTTCTGTGTCTTTGTATGCTTTATGTGCCTTCACTTTCTGCAAAGGGTTTACATGGGTTGACAAATTCATGGGACCTGTCCGGTCAGCTTGAGTAAAGATGGTCTAAAACCCACACTGCTTTTAACAAAGGAAGGCTAAGTTAAGTAAATATAGGACTGGAGGGCCCAAATGTTAACCAATCTAATCTATTCCTGTACAAAGGAACTGTAGTCCACATGACCATGGAAATCTGTAATTCTGATTTTCATTAAATCCAGAAAACATCTGTGAGATCTCTGAGAAATTTCAGAGATTGTGACTATGACAACCCACACAGGAGAATGTAAAAAAAAATCCCTGGATTGTAATATCATTATTCTAATGACTAATAAATATTACCCTCTCTCAGTTTGTTTTCCTTTTTTTTTTTTCCCCTCATCATTAGGTCTCTCACCTGTCTTCCCTGTCTTGCAAGATAGCCAGTGAGTAAGTCACCCAGAGCCACCATCCTGTTACATGCTTGTGCTTCCCTGGCACAGCAGGCTCCAACTGTCTGGCTGGACCGCCAGGCTTTTCAGTGTTGGCTTCTGAGCCATAATCTTTTCTCTCTAGGAGATAGCCAGCGGAGCAGGCAAGAACGATAGTCACCATTCCTAAGACTGTGGACTGTATCACCAACCACAAAACAGAAAAAAAATAAAACCAGTCTTTAGTCCTATCCTTTCTCACTTTTTTGCCAGTCACAAAGAGGAAAAGCTATTGGCGGGCACACCAATCAGTAAGGCCCCCAGAAACCTCTTATGTGCCAGCCAACAGCAAGCAAGGAGAAAATACAGTTCTTTTAAGTCTGGTTTTCTCTGTATTCTCTTTCCTTTTATGTCACCAACTAATGTTTGACTAGCTGGGTCCTTGTGAGGCTCTATCAATTTCAAAGTCCTGTTCCATCACCCAGTTCCTTCCTAGACTCTCAGGTGTCAAGGATACTCACAGGTCATCAATCCTCCAGGTAACCTTCATCAACAAAGTGGAAGAAGAAAGTGATGCAGCATTTCAGCATAATCACCCATCTCAGGCAACAAACACTGAGGAGTCATGAATCCAGTAACTCTTGGCACAAGGAGGTATAAGCTGCCCTTCTAAAGGGAAGTACAAAATCTCCCTGGTAACAATGATGGTTTACTGGCAGTATGAATTGGTTTGGATGTTAAATATTATATACACCTATGTCTTTACTATTTTAGCAGAACAACCAGAAAAACAAAAGTGTCTATACCCCTAAGATGTGACATTCATGAAAGTTATACATGAATGTAATTAAGCCTCATTAAAAAGCAACATGAAATTTCCTCACAATGGAAGAGGCTGACCAAAGTCACTGAATAAGCACTTTGGAGCTGCTCATTTTTGTGGGGGAGTAAAAAAAAAATTAGGAAAATGTTAGTCAATCACATTTCCATCTACCTTCCTTTCCTTCTCAGTAGTTACAAGGCCACCTGTTACCAGGGTGATACAAAAACCCACACAGCTCAGAAAGAAGACATTTTCAGGTCATTTGACTTTAGGCTGAGGAAAAAAGGTAATCAGAAGGTCCCAGTAATTCTTTATCAGATTTCAACAGTAATAAACCCCAATAAGTTAATGTCAGAGCAAATTATGGATCAGAACATACTCTAATCCATTCCTGACCCAAACACCACTTCAAGATTATACTTAAATATGTGATACTATATTTGAATTAAGTTAATAAGAACATCAGATAGACTCTTAGTCATCATAGTGATTGTGAATTCTGATGTAATCCAATCTGAAATTACCACTGTTACACGAGGCGTTGGAGTTAGAGAGAATGGTTCATGTCTGCATCTGCAGTGCTGCGCTCATGCAACACTTTAACTTGATGAAGCAGCATCTCAGGCAACACCACTCCGGACTCTCAAGAAGGACTTAAAAGACCCAAGATTAATTTATGCCACTATGGTATACCCTGACCAAGCAACATACAGTCCTCCTAAAATGAATAATGTGTTCTGAGCACTTTTAGGCTCACTGATTCTGGTGGGGTGACTTAGGGGGAGCTGAAGTAACTGCATTAGACTTAGAATGTGCAATGCAGTTTTGGCATAAAGTACTGCCTGCACTCCAAAAGGGAACCCAAGGCTATGGCTACACTGGATAAGCCATCAGTCAGACCTTGATTTTTGACTTGGACTTCACTGGCCAAGCAGTTACCTAGGTCAGAACTGGACCCAAAGATCACTGATCTAGATTTTGGTTATAAAGCTTATCTGGAAAAATCACGGGTGAATAATAAAATTGTCCTGTTAATCTTTACAATTCAAGACCACTGTCTTTTGAAAGCTAACCATAAAAATCCCCCAAAACCAAAACCAACCAACCACAAACAAACAAAAAACCCCACACAAAACAAAAGAAGGAGAACAGAATGTACCTCCTGAACTTTGCCTTATCTTCAATCACAGTTATGAGAATGCCATCCAGGGCAAAGCTGTTACGTAGAGTAAGAGCTGGAGAGATCTGAAGGAAAGGCGAGGAAGAAAAGGAGTCTCCTTTCCTTCCTTAGGCCAAAATACTGAGAGATCAGGTTTGGAATTTAGAAGTGCTCTGCTTCACTGGTTCCTGTGAAGCCAATCTTGCCCTTTTAACACAGACCTTGGTAACAGAGCTTAGGGGAAAACAACACAGTCTGCTAATAAAGGACTTCATTGCTTGCAATATTTACATGTAAAACAAACTGTCGGAGAACACAAAAGACTGATGCTGAAGATGGTGGCAAGCATCAGCACTTTTATTACAAAAACCCAGCCTTTTAAAGCACTTAGCTGGTTATCTGTTTACATAGTTTTAAAGCATAACAAACATAATTTCAACCAATCACCACACACCATGATGTGAACATGCAGCAGTCATGAAGCATATTTTTCTGTCCCTAATTCAGCAGTGTCTCTTTCCCACAGTCCTTCTCTACTTAGCTGAAGTAACAGGCCTAAGCCATGATTTTACAAAGGCAGCAAGGCCTTCATTTTATAAGGCTTTACCTATATGCAACAACAAACCACAACAAAAAGACCCCTGGACTAAGAGGTTTGGGCTAGAGGAATCAGTCAAGTCAAGTGGCTGTGTGTATTAATCTAATTTTTGTGAATGCATTGTGGAATTGCCAAGATGCAATTCTTGCATTAGGTAAAGGCTCTACTTCATAAGCACCCATCACTATTCATTCCGATTACATTCATTCAGTTAAAATGTATACGATAAATCAAATTAAAAGGCTGCTCTTTTAAATACTTTAATCAATAAGAAAGGCAGGGCTTCAGCTACACCTAGCTACAAGCTCCCAGTACTGCAGCCTCTCCGCAGCACTCTGACAGTGAGGCTTTATCTGTCGTGGTAAATAACTACTGCTCTGCATCAATGTAGAAACTGTGAGTTGAAAGTAAGCACCTCCAAGTGAGTATCAACAATTTAAACAGCTCCTTGCAAAAGTCTGTGTGATTATCTGTGCATTGGCATCCTTCACGTGAAGTGCTTAATTAAAATGTCAGGCAAGGTCTCAAAAGGCGACAGCTCAGACAGAGACCAAGAAGTGAGGCGATAGGATAGTGGGCTGCCCTGCAGCAGATCCCTCTCTGCGGAGCCAGGAACAGGGCGAGATGCCCGTCAGAGGTTGCTCCTCTCCTTATAGGGCACAGTCACACACAAGGTGACTTGTGACAGACCAGTTGTCACCCTCGCCTACCATCCCAGGGCACAGCTGCATTAACGCACCACACTGGCTGACTGTGCATCCCAAAGCAAACATGCTGCTGCCCCAAATACTTTCAGTGGTTCCATTTGCCCTGATTAAACCAGAGGACATGAGGAAGTACAAGGCCTGTGGTGCTTCCTGGCCACTGAAAGAGTCCCACCAGATGAAGATGAGATAGTGTATTAAAAGGGGTTTAAGAAGAGAGGAGGTGGTTTCTAGAAGCAGGACTGAGCACAGGCTACAAGCCTGTGTTTTGGCTTCAACAGCTTCCACTGTGACTACTGATGGGAATGGGACTGCTCCCTACTTGCATTCCAGGAGCAGGGACACACATCCCATCTCCATCCTTAAGAGCAGAGAAGCTGGTGCTCAGAACTGCAGGCTTCATTGGCTCCATCCAACAGCAGCTTTGCATTCACCAAAGAAAATTCAGGCTTTCCTTGTAAATAATTGTCCGTAAAGAAGCTTAACATGTCATGTTTCTCAAATTCTCCACTTTTCTGGCATACAGTGTTGTGCTCCATCAGACATGACGTGCAAAACCAACCTGTCCCGACCACCCCACTGATAGGCATCTGTTCATAGCATGCGGTTAAGGATTTAGTGGTCTTCAAACCTTTTCCCTAAAACTTTCTCTGTGATGATCGTTAATTTTTTTTCTTACTGCTACTTAGAAAGACTTTGTATTCATCCCCATACCTGTATTTGAACCTTGCCCTTCATCTCCTTGTTGGATCACACACCAGCCTTAGTGCAACCTGCTGATAAGCAACCCAAAATATAACTATATAACCCTTATAATCCTATAAGCAACCTAAAATATAACTATTTTGTTTCTGTACAAAGCACATGTGTGCAGAAGCTAGGTGTCTTTTCCCATCATTGGAAAATCCTAGGAATTCATTTCTGTGTTCAAATACATACTCTACTTCATACAAAGTTGATGGAGGACATATAACTGTAGGAGGTAGACAGAGATAATATCATTTATTAGACCAAATAATGTAGCTTGAAGTAAATAGAAGAGATTTTGAGCACCAAGCCTTTAAATACTTATCCTGGCAGGGAGAGAGAGTGAAATCTGAAATACTCTGTGTTACTTGTGTTTGAATAGCAGCAGATAAGACATTTTATATACTTTCAGAAATTTTCCTGTCTCCTGCACGGTGCACTAGTGCTAGAAAAGCAGCCTGCACTAGGGAACTCTCAGGGCAGTTCTTAGGAGGCTCTTGGTTAAAATGGCCTCAGTTTCTTATTGCAATGAGCGTCTGCTGAATAATTAGCTTTTGAGCTTAAGAAATGCTATGTACTCACACTAATAACTTCAGCCACAGTTTCAGGAACGTAACAATTCTGAAAGTTTCTTTTATTTTACCTTATTGCTTATAAAATAGGTAATATGTTGCCAAATGAACACTCCAGTAGAGAGAAAGAACAAAATGGCTCAGTGAAAGAAAAAGGTGTGAAAAGTGGTTAGCATTTCACGAAGCCTGATAAGGTGGAAAATGTTTTGCTTCTTTTTAATATGGTAAATAAGTATTTCAAAATCTGTTACAGGCCTGTGATCAAATTGGCCCTCTGTAATTTTTTAAGAGGGGGAAAGGCACAGCAGATGGAGAGGGACTGAACCAACTCTATTAAAAACCTGGTGTTGCAAATTTTTTCTAAAATGAGACAAAGAGAATAACAGAGAACTTACCATAACAGCAGCTCATCTGTTCAGTCATTTGATGTATCTTGTTATTGTTGCAGTTACTGAGACTCAGTTTTATCTTGCGCGTGAGCACAATAGTGACACCATATTGAAATGGGTAAATATATTTTCATAAACTATGTAAAACACCTCCTCTGTACTGACAAAATGATGCACTTAGAATACATGAAATCCCAAGAAAATGCTGCTGCCTTGGGTTCCAAATTCCTCTGATTCCTCATCTGAGTTTTATTGCACATGCAATGTTATCTGGCAAATATATCTGCCAGACTATTTAAAAAATACTTTGTCTTATCATTTGAACAGCTCCTGTCAATGTTACCTAGTCCTTGTTCACCCTGCTATCCCTATGAGTGATGATACAGAAATAGATCAGGTTTAGGATGGTGTGTGTAGCCCAGATCCGTAACACTGGCATTTCTTATTTCTGTCTGCAGTAAACCCGCAGTATTTTTGAAGAAATGAAGGCTTCAAAAAGGACAGCTGTAGGGTCAGGGACAAGAACTACTTTTTCTGACTTCATTTCCCTCCCCTCAATGCCTGTGCCCCTCCGATTTTCCTGGGGTTTCTGATACAAGGATGTATTGCCCCCTTGGGTATCAGCTCACACGTTAAGCCCCCGTGTGCCACACAGTCAGGAAGGAGCAGAGGCAGAGGGCAGGAGGAACAGGGTAGGAACAAGGTAGGAACAGGATGACTCCTATAGCCAGACGTTGATGCAGAAGTCACCTATGCCCTGATGAACTGCTTCTGTGGGGCTCCACAGACACAAGCCTTTGGCTGAACACCAGCGATCCACAGGGCTTTGTATCCAACCGAGTGTGGAAAACATCTCCCTGGGGAAAACGTAAAAAAAAAGAAGAGTGACTAAAAAATGAAACAAATGAAAGGAACTCCGCAAATCCAGATGTCGGAATTTTCCAATCCCCCTAGCAAGACAAGATAAGCAGGGGATAATCCTTGTTTATATAACTTTTTTTTTTTTAACTTCTTTTTTATTTATTTATTTTTTTAATAAAACCTGAGACCAACAGGCATGTTTTCACAAGGTTTGTGTGCTTCTTCTCTAAATCCATGCCGAGAAATTTCGGGAAGGCCCGCACCCCTCCTCGGGCCGGGTACAGGGCAGGGCCGCCGTCTGCGGGCACGTCTCTCCCTCCACGGCCCTTCCCGGCACG
>VZTE01006235.1:662312-678043 GCA_013397775.1 Eulacestoma nigropectus
TTTTTGCCTGGAATTCCCTTTGTGAGAAAAACAGTTGGGTTTTTTTGCTGTTGAGGTTTTGACTAAAAGGGAACTCTGTTTTCTGACGTTCATTACTGAGAGACCTGTTATTCTTACGGGATTGAGGGAAAAGATTGGACGCAAGATTAACCATGGGTGGGGTCATGAGATGCTGTGTGTATCCAGGTGGGAAGGAATTATCTTGGCAAGTTTGGCTGTTTGAACAGCCCCGAAGTCCAGACTATGGCAGAAAACATAGGATTAACTCAGTTTACTTAGTTCAATATCAGACACAAGCTTCCTAAAGCAATCACAGCTCCCCTCTGTTGGTCCAGACACTAGCCAGGCATTTTCCAGAGCTGAGCATCTAGCCTCCCGTTCCAACAATCTGCTCTCCCAGGGAAGGCCACTGTTCAGACAGGTAGTGCACCTGGCATACAGGTGAGCAGCCCAAGTGTGGAAGAGATGACCCACTGGGGATTTCTTTCAGTGGTGGCCTGTGTTACCAGGAGTTACTGGAGTGATGTCAAAGCAAATCTGTATTGTGTTCCTAAGAGCTGGCTAGTGGCAGAAAGTCAGTGGAAGGGCAGAAAGACACACAGAATGTGCTATTTCAATTAGTCTGTATGGGATTAATTTTTTCTTCGACAGATTTCACAGGATAAACCATCTCTGTGCTGGTTGCAGGTGGTTACTGTGCTGAGAATTGGGGTTACAGGTGTGCTTTATTACCAACAAATCATTCTGAAAGGGGTTACCCAGGGCAAGGAACTTCCTTGAAGCATTAGGGGTTATATTAGAGGGTTTCGTGTGCTTGCATCTCTTGTTGATATGCCAGGAACCAAAGATGCACACATAAAATTGCTGGTCAAAAGTAAGGAACACAGGCTATGCAAATTGTGCTACTCTGTTCCCACCCATATTTCTTTGTGTTTTGTTAGATGGATCAAGATAGTAATGTGCCAGTATATTTTATTTTGATAATAATGAATGTGGCTTTGCATCCTTTATCTGCATGATCTTATTCATGTGAGAATGTCTTGGGAAGCATGGCAAGCTCCATTGTTTTACCCTTTTATGCCCTCAGTGCAGTCTTTCAAACTTGTGTGATCACAACTGAGAGTCTTCCTTAAGTGTAATTTCACTGCAAGGTATCTTTTTTTAAAAAGTAACTGTGCAAAAATGGGAAAATTTATTAAGAACATTATTTCTGAAAGAGGCACGAGAGGATGTAAAAATAGTAAAATATTGTCATTTGTCATTTTAGGCAACTTACTTTGCATACACCTTCTCCAGTGGTTTATTTTTTACAAGTATGAAGAATCTGGGAATCATTCCAGCCTGACCTGTCTTTTCAGTGGATTTTCACTGCCTTTCTTCAGTTGAGAACCTTTTTACTGCAAAGCTGTATTTTGAGGCTTTATATTTCAAATTGGGTCTCATCTCAATCCAGCACTTCACATTGTCTGTTCTCTGGAACACTGATAGGTTATCTTTGTTTTCTGTGGCAAGGGTTAATCTTGCTCAGACAGGCCATTCTCAGTGTAGAAGATGCCTATCTGTGCTTCTCCCTTCCTGAATGCTTGCTGCAGAGGAGCCTTGCTGCTATCCCTCTCAAGATTAGTTACACACTTTCTATGTGGATTACTTCCTGTTTTCCTTCAGCCTTTCATTTTGGTTGGCACCAGTAAATGTTGTTTCCGTTTGTGTAAGTAGCTGTTTTGTGGGCCCTAGGATTTGGAAACAACAGACTCCATTCTAGTATGTTTTAAGTTTTGCTCTGAAATATGTACAGTAAGTCAGTCAAACCCCTGAAAAATAATGAAATGTAAACAAAGAAGTGTAAATATTCCAGATAGTTTATATTTGCTAAAATTACTCAAAACTCAAGTTTGGTAGCCCCTTTTTGGAAATATAAACCCTGTTTTCTTATCAGTCATATCTTTATGAGTGTTGCAAACTACACCATCTTTTTTTTTCAATTGATTGTTTTTGGTTTCAGTTGTTTTTAGGAAGGCACTGCAGATGTATGTAATTTTTCACACTTTGCTGTTCTTATGCGTCAGCCTGATGATATCATACTCAAGCACTAATGATACTACTACTCGCCTTTTACATAAATTAGCACTTCACTGCTTCAGAGCATAATACCAACATGACCTAATTACTCTAGAATTGAGCATGCACTCTTCCTTTTAGAGTAGAAACTGATGGATTTAAATGGTCAAATGTAATCAGAAAGGAAAACAAGTCCTTTAATAGCTTGTGTAGTGGTCTCATCAAAAGGCCAGGAGCCAGGGTATTTGTTCTCTCCTCTCTCCCAGTTCCAGCAGTGTAATTAAAATCAGACTTAAGCATCCAAATTGCCTTCTCCTTCTGAAAGTCCTACATGGAGCTCAGTTTATCTCTCTGTAAAGTGGAAAAAATTTATACCTTTCTCCTAGAAAATGCCTAGCGGAGATCTTTTTGGGTTAATGCCTAAGAATCACTACTGTGGCCACAGATATTTGACATAAAAACATTTTACAGTTATCCTAGTTTTCTGCATTTGTTTCAGATCATGGGTGGGGCTCCGGCCACCTTAATGTCAGTAGAAACAGTCATTATCATCATTGACTTCAGTGCAGGCAGGATCCACTCTGGCATTTTTAATCTCATCCAAAAGATAGCTTTGTGTTCAGTCCCACCCAAGCAACAGGACAAAATTCTCCCCTCTCTTCTCTGCCTTCCCTATGTCCTAAATATTCCACTCCCAGTGCCTCTTACCAATTACCTCTGCAAGACTCTTTGGAGGCTCTTGCTTCCCTTCTGCTCCAGGATGAATTATCCCCGCAAACTTTCAATCCTCATAGCTCTTGTCCAGGAAGATCACTGCAATTTTCCTTCCAAATAGCCCATTTCCTGCGGCTTCGTGCAACACCCCCCACCAAATCTCTCACAGGGTGAATGGCAGGAGTCCAGCAATATATTATCAATCACAGTGAAGTCTTCGACAGCTTCTTTGCATAACCACATCCACTGCCTCTTTCTTCCTTCCAGACTCTGGCACCCTAATAACCAATTTCCAGTCATACAGAAAATGCTAAATCCAACAACTTCCCTCACTCTAATGCCCATACATGATAAAACAAACATCGTATCATTTGGTCTGGTATGGAAGGTGTTCAGTGATAGCACAAATATATATTAGGGCTGTTGCATCCATCTGAAGTTGTCTTCAAGATCTTAAGAAAAATATTTCTTCCAAGGGTGAAGGCTGACCTACACTTCTACTTCAATGAAGTTGTCTGCTGTTCCAATCTCCCTCCCCCACACCATTCCCATGCCAGGGTAGGAAGAGGATTATTACTGCTACATGTACATATTGCTTTTACTCCTCCAAGTGTTTGAGAAATATCCACCACTCTGTATTTTCATTTACAGATTTTCTAAAAGTCTTCACATTTAAGGGCAAAACTCCTGACAGTTTGCTGTGTTTTGAACATTTGGTTCATTGTCTTTCATGTATAAATTCTCCAGGCTAGTTGACTGCTCAAGATTATTATTATTATTACGATTATTATTTATATTTATACTTATATTTATTTTTTAAATTTTTATTACTATGGTCTTGAATATTACATTAGGTGTTGCAGAATAAAACAAACAGCTCTGTGACTAATACTGACTTAAAGTCAGTCTATAGCTCTGATTAATGCTATTTTTAACTGTCATTTTGCTTCTCATGTATTATGGCTTAGCAATCCCTTGCTCAATTTTTTTTTATTTTGCACAGCACAAGGGAACTTGATTTCAGAAAGAACAAATAGCTAAAAGGACATCTGAAATTCAGTCACATGTATTTTGCCTGAAGATAGGTATTCATAGCACAGAAAAAGCTGCTGGTACATTAAGTTCAGTATCTGCCATGCCAACTAGCAATGCCAACAGTATTGTCTTCTAGAGAACTCGTGATGCATCAGGCATTCAACAACACTATACCTGAGGAAGGATTCCCTCATGACCGTACAACTGAGAGGACAAAACTCTAATATAAAGCAGCTCGCCAGCTATATCATCACTGTTGTAGACACAAATCTGAGGGATTTCTGTCTTAACCCTGCCGACTCTTGAACATTGGAAATTGAAGGCTTTTGTCATTTTTATTTTCTGTAGAGCTGATGAAATGGTACCTCCGTGGCTTGTATAATCAGTTCGACTGATTACAACAGTTAATGGGCTGACTCTGTTTACATGAGCAGAGAGACTGTGTTTCCTTTTTTTTTTTTAATGTATGTTTAAGTCTCATCGGTTTTGGTGGTAAACAAAGCTATTTACCACAGTAACAGTTTATGACCAGTTTTCTACAGATTTGTTACAGGCTGCATTGAGAGACTGTGTCCTTTTACATGTTTCCTTATTATTGAACGAGGTACATAAGCATGCCATGTGACACATCCAGTCTGTCCTTCATTGAACAAACTTTCATGTACTCTCTTTAAAAGTTATCAATCTGCTCAGCTAAGGTGCTGAGATTGTAGGATGCACTGCAGTCAGTAACTCAGGACATAAGCAGGACTTGGCATGGTTGACCTCTACAAGGTCATTTGGTTTATTCTCTAGGCAGGTTTCTCTTCTGCATGCCTCTGAGGTTAGATGACTGAAATTTTCTATGAATGTCTTTTATAGATTCATGTTACAATATTTTCTGTCAACCATTTTTTTATTACAGCTTATTTTCTGGGTTTGACCACTGCAGCACACTGAGCAGACATCTTCATTAAGCTGTCCACACTGATGCCTCAATCTTTTTGTTGAAAGGTTACAATTAATTCAGAACCCATCTGTGTATATGAGCAGTTTAAATCATGCCTTCCAAGGTGCATTACTGTGCACTCATCTACACTGCATTCCCTTTGCTGACACATTACTCAGTTACTTAGGGTTGTCAAGGCTTACCGAGGTGCCTCACCAGCCTTGTCTTGCCCACTGCTCTTACAGATCCAGCTTTTCTAGTAGGACCTCAATAAGTACATTAAACAATGCCACTGTTTGTATTGATCCTAGAGGCACCCCACTAAAATGCTGTGAAGAGAACCAAGCAATTATTCCTGCTCTGCCCCTGCGTGCTATCCCCTAACTGGATTTGCATCCTTGACTGGCAGGGTATTACCCACTCTTCTCCTCCTGACAACTGGCTTTCCTTAGTAGCCTTTTGTGAATACTCTTTGTTCAAAGCCTTTGGACTGTTTAAGTAACATTCCCTGGTTCCCTATTACCACTTCACAAAATTGCTCAAAATCCAAAGAACTGACATCAAAGCCTTCTTTCTTTTCACAAAATTTTGTTTGTTGACCCAGAAGATTTTGTTGCTATGAGTGTTGTTTTTTCGGTGTTCCGTACAGGTGACTTTTGGATCTGTACTAGTGCAGTGCTGCTGCGATGGGGAGCTACTTTATAAACTAAATCCATTTCAGCAGCCTGTTGTGTTTTGTACAAGTAGCAGTCTCTGCAGAAACAGTTCTCTCAGCCACTCAGGAGCTGAAGAAAAAAATATAGAGAAATGATATTTCCTCAGCAGTGATGCATCCACATACCCACACCCCAGTTTGGGGCTTGCTGAGGGTTCACTTTTAACCCTAGGATTCCATGCTTGTGTGACTAAATTTGGTACTGACTAGTCAGTGGCTACCACCTTCCCCTTTGGGAAAGTTCCTCAGGTTTCTGTTTTGCCTGCAGGAGAGGCTTCTCTCAGACACCAGGTCTATCAGGCGCATGAGCTTGGGCTTCCCTTCCCCTCCAGGGCTCCTCTCTGCCTGCCACCCCACAACTGCCTCACCCCAAGCCTTGCTCATCACCTGTGCCTCTTCTCCTCAGGCCTCACACAACAGCCCCTGCAACTCCTCAACCCTCAAGTGGGTCGCCCTCCCCTTCCTGGCCACCACCTCAGCTGGCAGCACCTGCCCGAGTGCTTCTTGCTGCCATGCCCGTTGGGGCAGGTGGCTGTGCACATTCTGGGATTTGGAGCAGGTTTGTCTTGGTGTCCCCATGAGCTGGAAACTGTCAACCTGGAGGAGAGTTGTGGTCCTCCATAGTCAGTCCCTTGGCTGGGTCCAGGGAACGAGCCGAAACTGTGCACAGAGATCATCTAGCTTTAGGTGAATCACCTTTATTAAACTCTTCTTCATAGGTGTGAGGAATGGAAAAATACTTAGAAAAAAAGAAAGGATTTGAGATCACCTGGTGCCAGAAAATAATGGCACCAAGTACTAGAGACTTGTGACAGTGTGTGGGAAGTGGTGCAGCACCAGAGAGCAGAGATGCTCTGAAATTGAGGCCTTTCACAGGAAGGGACACACTTTCTTCCTTAAAGGAGATTTGATGTGGGTGTTTGTTTTTGTGGTTTTTTTTTTTCTTTTCTTTTATTTTTTTTTATCCATGGGCTGTGAAGCTCTGGTAAGTGCTGGGGCACAGCTGCTATTTAACCTTTGGCAATGTGGATGGAGTTGAAACAGTCACTGGCTAGGTAACTCCATCTGCAGCTGTGCACCAAGCATCCCTGATACTGATGGTGTTAGACCAGCCTTGTCAGTCCTCAGAGACTCCAGAAAAAAACACTGGCGTGGACAAGGCTACTGAGTCCCAAACAGCAGACACAGCAAATTTTGAAGGTTGGCTTTCTTAGTGCTTGTTGGCTTTTGCTAGCAAAAAATAACAGGTTTAAATGTGGCAAGACGAGCTGTGATTCTGGTCAACATATGACCGTCATGCCAGCATGGGGCAGGAGGCAAAGATGGGAGTTTGGTAGTGTGGGGGAAAGGTTGGACCACCGATTTTGTGGACTTATACAACACAGAGTATCTGCATGGCAGAACTGCAGATTCTTTCAAGTAAGGTGCAGCTGGATACCTTTTTCACTATTCCATGTGGCAGAAGGAGAACTCCTACCCTGAGCAACTTGTACCCCAGTTCAGTTCCCTCAGTGGAATATGCTTTAGGGCACTATACATACTATAGGGCTGGTACTGTTGATACCACCTTGGTTTCCTAAAGTTTTCATTTCGTGGTATTCCAGTTTGGCGAATAAAAAGCTTAAAATATTTTTACATTCACTTTCATATTAACTTCAGAGTAGACCTTCCAAATCTGACACGCTGAAAATAAGTTACACTCATTTTGGATTAACTTTAAGGCACTCTTAAAAAGTATTACCTTCCCCCCTTCTGATAAAAGAATTTTGCAGTTAGTTTCAATGATCCATTTAAAATCTCATTCTGCTTTTGAGGTTCTTTTTGTAATCTAATTTAAATTTCAACTGCTTGGAAGACCTGCTAAGAATTCTTAATTGGTATATGGAACAGTAAATATAAAAACAAATGGCAAAGAAGAGTGGAAGAGAACAAAACAGAATGCACTAGAAACAAGGAGTGACTTTGTTGCCACTATTCTAGCAATGCAAAGTTTTAACAGCATGCTGAATGTCAATTCTCTTTCATAACTTTCTACCCTCTTCTTCTACAGGATTTTTCCGTGCTGAATTATTTTTGGAATCATGGCTCTGCAAAATTCGATTTCCTCTCTTTACTCCTCTATTCCTCTACCAACTTCCTTGAAACCAAGAAATTAATTTCTTTCTCTAATAATTGCAGTGTGGAATGGAGATTATATCATAGAAATTAGAGATGCAAATGGGCAAGTTAGGTCATTCAGCAGTGCATCTGCACTGTGTATGCATGATGACTCCCTATACTGTAACATGTTCTCTAGTGTTTTGTCCAATCCAATTTTGTAAATTGGGTTGACTTCTATTTAAATTGTGAGGATGTTCCATAATACAGAGAGATTACCAAGAGGAATGTCCTACATATGACCCAATTTAGGGATTTTATTTTCTTTTTAATCAAGCTTTTGCCATATAACTTTTTAAAACTTCTTGCTAAAACCATATGGGAAAATACACAGAAACCATCTAAGATCACTGGAATGTTGATGTAGCTTGCAATCACTTTGAAGGAAAACTGAGGATTAATCTTGTCAATAAGTGCATTATGGGGACTGCTTCCACAGCAGTTCTTCCCACACAAGCGCCCATTGCCCCAAATAGGAGCTGCTGAAGTGCAATAGCTGCAAAATCAATCCCCCTTTGTGTAACATCCCTTGAATAACAAACTAAAAGTACAATGTATTATTAGTTTATCTGCAGTCTGAAAGTCTCTCAGTTGTTTTTGCATTTGAAGTGAAGTGCAAAATTATTATATAACTGTCTGAGCAAAGATCCATTAATCTAACCCCAGAAATCTAAAGATTATTTGCCCTAGTTTATTTGGTGGAGAAGGAAACAGGAGGCACAATGTTATTCAGGCACCTCACTGTGCTTGAGTGATTTCAGTGTGAGCTGGCCATCTACACAGCTGCTTGTTGCCTTAGACATTTGTAGCTTTTGGCCTGGGTATTTGGCTTCCCATTCCCTGTTCTAAACACAGCTTAGGAGTTCTAATTCAGTAATTTATCATATGAGGCATTAGAAAGAGTAGATGAGACCTCAATATTTTTGTTGTGTGGGATTAAAAAAAAAAATAACTAATTGGCCATTGTTATGTAACTTAATGTTATGTTTTTGTTTTGTAAGGTAAACAGTTAGTGGGTACTCTTGGCACTTGGCTGCTTTGGAAATCAAGATTCTTTTTTCAGGTGCCTGAGGTTGTGCATGATATTCCAGGCTGGAGCAGCAATGCAGTTTTGAAGTTATTTACCCAATTGTCTCCACTTACAGAGCTCTGGTTTAGTTTGCAAAGTGTTTTTGGTATGAGCTAACTAATTTTTTTTCCTTTTCAGAGAAACTAAACCAGAAGCTTTGCTCTGCTTGCACACCAAAACCACTCTGACAGCTGGTGATGGTCCAAGCCTGTAATGCAGCCCTTGAACAACTTGGAAATGCCTGGGGCAGCACACGCTCAATTCAGGGGATTGGACTAAACTTAGTCTGAAGTTTCCCCAAACTGCTCGAATTGGAAATAAAGGGGCCTCAGTACCAATACTTTCAATTGACTAATCTGTGCTTTTAATATCAGATTAGTGGCTAATGATAAACTTAGCCTGAGATTTTAGGAATATAGTGTTAGGCCCCTCTGCCTGGCAGTGTGGACCCTTGAGTGCATTAGTGTCTCCCTACTTGCCTTTTCCAATTCCACTGGAAAAATAAATCATCTTTCTCTCTGGCTGAATCACTTGGAAACTACATCATCTTGAATTAAAATTGCTTTTTCCTATTTACAAAATCAGGAATGGTTTCTAAGAGCTCTGCTCCTCCCACATCACTTTCTTTGCCTCTTTTCCAGCTGGGTCCAGCATGATTCCAGTGCTGAGATAACAAAGCACCATCCACAGGGTGACGTGGGTGGAGGCATGTTGAGAGGGTGTAACTGCCCACCACACATTTAGATATCTTTTTACTGAATCAGGTGAAAAAGATGGTACTTAATGCCTTTAAGAAAAGGCTGCCTGTGTGACAAGTACAAATTATACTTCATGTTCCTGTAATTTGACCAGTCAACACCTGGTCTAAAACAAGTGATATACTGTTAAAAGAGAATTCCAAAGCCACATCTAACAACAGACATATCATTTTCCAGATGAAATAAACAGGCAGTTAAAACCCTGTCTGCACTCACCCCTCCCTAGAAACCAGGAAATCTAAACACACAAAACTTAACAAATAAGATTTTAAAAAAATGAAGAAAATGTAGGTAATATCACACTGGTTTATATTTACAGGTTTATTATTATTATTAATGGCTGTAAAACGAAATGTTCAGCTTTTGAATTATTATAAAAATAGAAATATTTTAAGATAAAACCTGGAAAATAAAATTGCAGCAGATATGATCTCTATCTAGATATGTTTTATCTTGGTAGTAAATATAAGTACTTCTCTAGTTTTGTGTATAAAAATAAGAAGACTGAAGAGCTTAGGTGACATTGGTTTAATAACTTCTGCTGGGAATTATTCTTTAAATTCTGTTCACTGACAGAACTGTGTAGGTGCTCAGCAGAAACACAACCAGTAAATAATTGTTCAAGAAAGTACTTTTGAATTGTGGCACTTGGAGTAATAATGGTTTGGCTCTCTATAATAATATATAATTTAACCAACTTGGAGGGGAAACCAAACCAAACCAAAACTTGCTGAGAAAGAAGGATGTCTCTGTGCATCAGAAATATGTGGATAGAAAATAATTCAAGTGAGAATGAGAGCTTAAAACCACAGCAAAGAAGGAAGGAGTCTGCAAGATTCAGTGACTACCAAGGAATAAAGGAGTTTGGGTGTTGGTATTGAGGGAAGTGCAGCCTCATCTGCTTCAGGCAGTCAGCTGAAGCCCCTTTCTTTGCTGCTTGGCCAAAATCAGCAAAGCTTGAACAAGTTTAGGACTAACTCCTATGGATCCTCCAGGTCTGTGAGGGCAGGGATGTCTGTCAGGACAGTGAATACTTAGTTGAGAGCATCCACCTACATCACTGGCTTTTTAAAAGGTAGCTGGGACTGTGCTTTACATCCCGTTAGGTGTATATTCTCAGGATGTCTTGTGGCTAGAGCCGTTGACTGAGGAATGTCTTACTCTGTGTTCAAAAGTGTCTGTCCCAGGAGGTGCTGGGCATGGGCGTTCCTCCTGATCTTGTTAGCGATCCTACTGTGAATAAAGGCTTGTTTACACTTAGAGCTGTTTCTGAATAGTGCTGCATGTGGATGCAGTGGCCACGAATGTCATTAATCAAGGACAATTAATCAAGAACAACTCCGTTTGTAGACAAGCCCAAATTTAAGGTGAGGGTGGTCACAATATGGTGTTCTCCATGAAAGTGACCTAAGAGCAGATGAGTTATTACCTGTCATTTCCATGTGGAGTATAATGCTCTTGGCAGGGTAAGAACAGACATTTGAGAATGATTTAAGTTTTTATGACCAGGTACATGCTCATACACCACTGTTGACAATCCCCAGTCCCATGAACACTGGAGTGTGGATCATGAAAAGGAGCATCTCGCTGCTGCTGCCTGGGATGTGCAGCATGAGCATGGGCTTTCCATGTGTTAGGAGACACTTGCGAACTGCCGCTGGGCCGTGTTGGCCAAAGGTGTAAGTGCTTTTATTCCTTTATCTTAGGAAAGGGTAAATGCAGAGAACCCAAGCTTTTAAATGGTTTGTGTCGCTCAGGCCAAGCTTGGGTTAAATTTTATTGTTTACAACCAAATTATTGCTAGTGGAAAGCTGCTGACAAGTTCTTCTTGTGTGGGCAGCCTTTAAAGATGGAGATGGTTCAGTGTACCACAGGATAACCTTCTCCTGTTGCCATCACAGGAGTTTCCTGAGCTGGGGCTGGTAGGAAGCAAGATTATTCTGGAGGTGGGTTGGTGTGCTCAGGGAATAATTACCCATAGCTAAGCTGGCCCTCAAACTGGCTGTTACATTGTTTGTATACAAGCTCTTTTCTGTGTTATTTTGTGAAGAGCTAATTGCCCATGCTTAGCTTGCTCAAGGTGTGACTGGTGCTTCTTTGTCCTTTTCTTCCCCTGCATTTTGGTGCTCAGACCAAGAAGTTGTGTCTCTGGTTCGGTGTCTAATTTAGTTGGACCCCAGTTCCACAGTGCTGGGATGATGTACTCTTTCTCTTCAGAATATTTAGTGGAGTTCACTCTGTATATAATTTCCCATGAAACAATATGAAATCCCTTGAAAACCAGCATGTCACACGTTAGGATAGAGAAATTTTATTTTATTTTATTTTATTTTATTTTATTTTATTTTATTTTATTTTATTTTATTTTATTTTATTCAAAATAGCAGGCAAGTATTCAGACCATGTTTGTATTTGGTCTGATTTGGAGCCACATATGAGCACACACTTCCAATATCTGAGGCCATAGCACATTTTTGAGCCAGTATCTCCTATTAAAGTTATTCTTCCTCAGTGGGAATTAGAGCCTGTGAAACTAACCTGTTAGTTAAGGTGGTCATATGGCAGACCCAGATTCATGTGCATGTTCCAAGAAATGTACAAAGTGAAGCAGCTATAGTGGGACAGATTGAGACTGATTTTTTTCAAAAAGCCACTGAATGGCTTTGACATTTTTCCAATTCCCGGAGAAAGAGGAAAATAGGTTCAAGTTCCTTCAATGAATCAGGCAGAGAGGAGACTTCAGAATGTATTTCCCAATACACCTAATCCTGACAGATGTGTGCCCTGACCCTGCTGCACCCTCCTAACTTCCCCCACCAAATGCTGAATGTGAGATTTCCAGTAGAGAGTAGGCATAAGGTAGGGCTGTCAGCAGCTTCACAGGCTAGCATGTGCCTACTTGTTGATCTCTTGCTCTGCCCTCAAATATAAGTAGGATTTGTGGGTTGCAGTACTGCTGAAATGTTAACCTGAGGCACCTAAACTTGGAATTAGGCACTCAATTAATTTGTAGATTTAGTTCATAAAGTCTGAAGTATTGTGCAGCTTAATAATTGGTTTCCCTAATAAGCACTTTGTTTTGGCAATAAAAATGTGCATTTCATGCTTGTATATATTTGGCATTTTTAATTACTCATTTTTCTAATACTCTTTTGAGGAAGGTATTTTCCAAACTAAATGATTCTATGATTCTGTGTTATAATTTATATTGTAATGTCATGTAACTCAAATGCAATTCTAGGAATAGCATTTTTGGTATGAATAGTTCTTTTTCTTGTTACATTTTGACTATGCTTAAATAAATAAACTGTATCATAAACGCATATGGCCTTTAAAAATGTCAGATATCAAAATTTACTGCAATTTTGTTCACTTAAATTCATGGAAGGGGCATTCGGATGACAGATACCCAAGGTTTTGCTGACCTTGTGAACATTACTGAGTAATCAGTCATTAAGTAATCATGAAGTGTTCATGAACAATGTAGTCAATGTTTTCAGCACTTAACATACTTTCCACTGAAAGCAGGAATCTTCTTGCTCCATCTTCTTTTCTGGGACCCAAATTTGTCCTAATTTAAAGGGAACACTGTCTTCATTTTCCTTGTTTGCTTTTTGCTGTCACACCTCTTCTTAATGGGAGTAACAGCCTTCTGTTCAACTTTCAACTTTGCATATGTCTCTTAAAGACTATAATAAAACTTGAGGTTTACGTCTTGACTGTAGAAGGGCTGAGTTCTGCCTTCAGGTGAAAAAGCATAATTCCCCTTGAAATAAATAAAACTCAAGCATATTTCTTGCAAAATTTTGTGAGGAAGGTGAGCAAAGCATTTTTATACCAATCTTTGCAGATAATCTGAGACAAAGATGATTAATGAATTGTTGGGATGCATTTAAAAAATCATTACTTAAAGCTATTCCTGGCACTCAGGAGTTTCTGGGCTCCCAGTCCTATGTGCAATCCGCATGGCTGTAATTCTGAAACTAAGGCACCCTAGGGTGTTGGATTACTCCTCCAAGAGATTCCATGGCAGGTTTTTCAGATTCTCCAGCTTAGTGTGCAGACAACCAAATTGGCACTTGGACCGGCACAGTGCTTTGCAGTTTATGGAAGCAAATCAGCAGTGAAAGAAAGGCTCTGGATGCCATGGCTGAAGGATGAGGTATAATGCCTGGTGTACGGGGTGGCACTGTTGATGCTCAACACGCAGGAGGCAGGGCAGGGTGAACAGAGGTGATACGGAGGAGGGAACATCATGATGAGAGAGGATAGGGTGGGAAGGGAAGGAAAAGAAAATGTGAGGAGTATGAGAGGAAAAGCAGAATGTGATGGAAAGGGATTATAGAGCTAAATTAGAGAAAAGCGTATTAATTGATGTAATTTTTTATCATTTGAAGAATGCCCATTACATATATCTATATATCTACATCATGACAATGCTACTTCAGAAGGTATTCCAGGAATTATTGATTGTTTCTGCAACACAAAGAAATAATTGTTAATTTGATTTTCTGAGTTTAACAAAGTTAGTGTTGTAGTTTGTGATGGATTGGAATCAGATATGCCAAAGCACAATGAATTAAACTGGTTCCTGAAAAAATAACAGTTTGCACTTGCTCCCCCTGATATTAATATCAGATTTCAAAATGACTTATATTAAAATAGGATTGTGCTTTTACATGAAAGCCCTGATTTCCTGAGCATTAAATTTTCTATTATATGCAATGGGCATCCATTTAATGGCTAAGAATGGAATATATATGCCCATATTTTGTCACTAAAACTCCAGTGTAAAATCTACCTACAGCCACCTGCTTTCTTATTCTGAACTACTGAAAGGGACCCTCCTTAAAATTTCCTAATTAGAAATACACACATTCTGGTAAAATTCACTTCACTAATATATTCTGAATTATTAAAAATATTATAGAAGGTTTTAATTCACTGGTAAGATGCAGGAGATGATTGAGGAAGGGAGAAATGAGAGCTTGAACATGCAAAACATGCCTATGCGAGCTTACTTAGAATGGGCACATAATCAAATGTCAGAGATACAGATATATATTTCTTTGTTGTTTCTTTCAGTTGCAGTAGCCTTAAGTGTTATTTTCACTGTTGTGGATACCACATTTGATAGGCGTAACAAAAATGTGGTTTTCAAGCTGACCCTTTTAAGGCAGAATAGCCTGAAGGAAATGCACCCATTCTGCTTCAAAGAAGATCTGTCTGTAGGAAGGAGGAATAATATGCATGCATAAGTAATTAATAATGATCTGAAGCTTTGATATTTTGTAAGGCCCAGAAAATTACATTTTTGCAGGATGTAATATATTGTTGGGTTAAAAACACATGGCTTAATTCCATATCCTGTGACAAAATTTCTGTTGAGATAAATAGGAACCAAGCTTGAATAAGGACAGCAGTATCAAAAGCACTGGTTTGAGTGCTGTGTGTGTCCTTTTATTACACCAATGAATACAGTTGTGGTATCACTGCAATCCTTAATAGGATAATATGGATGAGAAAGATCTTCAATACATAGTATAATGAGGTGCTCAAATAGCCTGACTTTTCACTTAATTTAAAGAATTCCTTCCCCTGAAAAGCTCAATTTCTACATACCTAATAGTACAACATGAAATTCAGAGGCCAAATCTCATTGACTAGATTTTGTTTGAATATGTTTTAAAACAGCTGCTTTGACTTCATTAATGTCTTAAATGTAGCCATTTGTAAAGTCCTTTTCTTGTATAATAGATTAACTTGCAGAGAGGAACCAGCTGATACAGCGATGCCTTCTGACAGTCCTATTTTTAGAATCAGAGGGAGGTACAGTCAAATAAAACATGCTGCAATTAATAAGCTAGATATCAAGCGTGGATCGTTTTGAGGAAACTCCCTTTGTATTTTAACAGTCTTCTGGACCTTTCTGCCCATCTTATAACCACAGAGATTCTGACAGGCTATTTTTACCTGGGGAGAAAGTACCTGTGCTCTTATCCATCTGTAACAGATATATACATATATTTAGTTTTTAATTTTTTTTGTTCAGTGACGAAAGATGAGAACCTGACAATCAGCTTCCACCATTCATTTCTCTCTCCTCTCACATGTTGTTTCAGCAGGCCATAAGAACACTGAACTACAGGTAACCACCCTATTTTATGCCATGGCTACGGCAACACCACTCTGGTACATTACACAACAGTGAGAGATCGAGGTTTGAAAACCTGAGGGAATATGTTATTACGATGTGTTCTGGGGGGGGGTGGGGGGGTGGGGTGAAACTGCTCAGGA
>VZTE01006235.1:678071-699030 GCA_013397775.1 Eulacestoma nigropectus
GGTGGGGTTAAACTACTCAGGACCCAAAATGGTCAGTTAAATAGAAACATGGAAGGATTCAGGAGATTAAATAGTAACCCCCAAAAGTTGTAGTAAAAGGAAAATTGCAATTCTGAGATCAAAGGAAATGGACTGATCATGGTTTGGCTTTTGCTGAACTGTTACGACAGGGAAAAGATCTTCCTGATGGCAGTCCAATAGCAGGTTAGTTTAATTCTGTGCCTGAGATATGACTGGCCGAGTTTAGATGTTGCCTTAATTGAAACATTACACGTTTAGAAATTTGAGTAGCAAGGTGATGGTGTTTGCAATTGAAAACTTCTATGTATTTTTGTATGGATAAATTTTCCTTTATGTGCAAATTGGGCACTGGTTGAGTTGATATTGCCAGAATATGGTTATTGCCCCAGAACAGCTTTTCACTGAACATCTCTGCCCACTAAAGCTATTAGGAAAGTAAACATTCAAACCTAGGCTTCCCTGACTGGAAGCTTGGATTGGCCAGATGAGGTTAGTTAACCTAATTTAGGAATCCATCCCCTTTGGTGCATTGACAAATTATCTGGTGAGAAAAGCTGAAGAAGGGCTGAATCTATAAATGCAACTTCCCTGCAGGTCAGCTACACTCAGTGTCTCTGTTCTTCCTGTGTCGTGTACAATCCTCTTACCTTTTGTACAGATACTTCGATAAATTGGCTCCCACAGATGCTTAGGCAAATTGGCTGTGCTTTCTCACTGAGCACTGGGCAAGTATGTGCAAAGCAGCTAATGGTGAAGGGGATGAGCTCCCACAAGTCCTTATAAGGCATTTCTTGATGGCATTACCTCTGTCACTGCAGGTGCTTCAATGCTATGGCACATTCTTTAAGTATATATGGCATTCCTGTAATTTCCAGTTACCACATATTTTTAGCCACATTCAGACAGCACCTTTCAAGGTTATTAATAAGCAACAGAGAGCTAAAGAGGCATTCCCAAGGAGCCAAACTTGTTACTTCTGTCTTCTTCAATCCATTGTCAGCACACTGATTTTTTGTTTACTACTATTGGAACCGTTTGTTATCTAATTCTGTATACTTACACCCTACAAACAAGTTATCTATTCTAATGCTCTGTCTAGACAAAGACTTAGAGGTGTGATGTTAGCGTGTGCAACCAACTTTAACCCATGCTAACCTGTTAGAACCTAGGCTCCCCATGATTCTTTACGAGAGTCTATTCAGCATGTTTCAAAGGTAATGTGTCCTGTCTAAAGCTTAAGAAAAATATAGTTTGACAAAAGCTCTAAGAAGACAGCAATGTGCATCACTAGTCTCTTTGTGTAGCTGCTAGATTCCATCCACCTTCCCCCCACCCTTCAAGTTGGCATAGTATTTTTTTGTAAAACAATGTGTCTTTGTTTTATTTATAAACCTGCCTATCACTTGTGCCTTTGTGGAAGACTCCACAGTTTTATCTAGGCTCTGTTCACAATGAATTTTTAACTGATGTATTTGCAGTTGCATTTAATCTTTACTGTGGACTTCTAGTTCTGCACTGAGCTAGACAGTTAACCCTCAGAGTAAATTGTTCCACTAATACTAGCTTTTTCACTAAGGTAGCACATCTACATTAGGTAGTGTTGCGACAGTTGTCCTATGTAATACAAGGTGTCCTGAATTATGTGCTCAAAGTCAAGTGTTTTATGAAATATATGTTGAATTCAGTTTTTCCCAGGGCAGCCGTCATAGTAAAGCAGATTTTCTGAATATAGAAGTTACTTGTATATAATTTGTCTGATCTCTCATTTATTAGAACAGTTGATTGATGTGCAGAGTACTTCATTCTGAATCAAATAAAACATGTGCATAACTTTTCTCTCTAGGACTATCTTGGATTTTCATATTTAAAATCTGACAGCTGAAACATGAGGGATTTTTATCAGTGTGTAACCACTGCACAGCCATAGTAATGCCAAAAAAAAAAAAAAAGAGAGAGAGAGAAAGATTTTAATGTCTGTTGATAACAGCCAAAGATTCATCTCCCTGTGTTGCCTTGATCTTTCTCATTTGTTTTTTTTTTTACAGCTAAGGCAAAAATAGGAGTCATTCTTTGATAAACACCTTATGTTTTTCTTATTTGTGCTAACTTGTTTACTTGATAATTGAATATTTTCAGGTATCAACCCTTTAAGACCAATAGTATTCCAAGTTCTTATTGATTTAGATTAATTTTTGTCTGTATTGTTTGAGCCTGATGATGGCAGATGCTATACTACCATCTTTATCTCTTATTCTCCAGTACACTGAAACCGTATTTTAGGACATATTCATTATCTACTTATTTTAATGCTGGCCTTTGTAAAAATCTATTTCAGATCCTCAGACATTCTTATGTCCTCTGTCAAGGTCTCTGCTAGTTCAGTTTTCAGTATTCCTACATCATATTATTTTGCGCTGCCATGCCCTTTACACATTTTTTCTCAGTGATTCTTCTTATACATGCCCTACATAACTCACTAAAATCAGTCTCCATTTCGTTCTCTCGCCTCACTTTCAGTACTTTCCCACTTTTTATAGTGAATTTTTTTTTATAGTGTAATTTTAACCTCTCTGGTAAGCTGGTTTGTGTTCCTTCTTGTGTTCTTAACCAGGACAAACCTGCTCTGAGTGATACATAGAACCAAATTCAGTATGTCCCCTCATTACTTCATTTTTATACCATTGAAATACTGCACTGTATTTCCAGTTAGGCATTTTCAGTATGTAGAGTAAGATCTTTGCTTTTATTTCACATCTGAAGAGTTCTGTCTGGTCTGTTCAGCAGCAGAGAGCCACATTGTATGAGCAATGCTGGTGCTGCCAGCAGGTCCTCAAACTTCAGCATCCACAACAGCTCTGCAGGATCAGTTAAGCAGCCCCAGGCCACCTGCTGACCTGCAAGGTAGTTCTTTTCTCACAACTCAGTCAACTGGAAACACTGTCTTTTTGTAATCCATACTCTGATAAATAGTATTCTTAATTAACATTGGATTTATTCATGTAGTTGATTTCATTAGGCAGCAGGACGATGAACAATCATTCTGCTTCATAAATGTAAGTTGCACTAGCCTAGTGTCACAATCTGGTGTGAGTTACATGATCAGTGCTCTTGAAAACGTTCTTGGGGGAGGAAGCTGCATTTCAAATACAGACAAAAGAAATTTGACACCATTTTGACTCGATGAGAGAAGCATACAAGTGTCCTGTCATGGACTGGATGCTCTACTTTATCTTTTAGCAAAGAGATACCATTTCATCCATAATGCACACAAGCTGTTTCAAATGATAAGGCAGAACAAGAGGCTTGTTAAAGGATGGTCTGCTTTTGCCAAGTTGGGCATGAAGCTCTTGCCTCTGTATTGCCTGTCATCTCCCTGCCAATGTAACAGCAACGAGGTAGAAAAAACATTCCAGAACTTCATGTTATAAGATGGAGAGTTTCAAGCGGTAATTCTTTGGACATTCACTTTTTTTTGTGGCTGAGGTTTTCTCTTAGGTGGGAAGTGAGTGACCAGCCCCTGTACTGGTTTTGTAGGTCTTTGTCCCTTGCCCACAGGACCCTAGTATTCTTACAGAACAGTGGGAGTACAGAATGATCTGTGGAATAGAGCTTTATTTTCCCTCATGCTGCAGCCCTGAGTAATATAACATCAAGGAATCATTTTCTTTTAGAAAGAATAGATCCATTAAAAAAAATTCCCCTTTCTGCACAGAATGTGGTGGTGTGATCAGTCCAAGGTTACAGGTGCTGATACTGTCTAATTCCTCTTGCTGTCTGTAAAGTTCTAAGAACAGCTTTACATTCTTTCATTATCTTGAGACAGGTGGAAACACTGTTCATTAAAAATTTAGCAGTCTTCTCATTTATTCAGAATAGATTAACATAGTGGTGCACTATGATAGGTTGTTGCATATGAAACTGGTGATGCTGTTACCCTTGAGCCAGACGTGGCTCTTTCTTAAAAGGATGCTGTAAATGCACACAGTTCTCAATCAATCACAGTAAAGGCACAGGATTTTTCAGAAGTGTCTATTAGTTTCAGGTGCATCACTTCTGTGGTGCTTATCTTCATACAGCTTAAGAGGAGTCTGATTTTCAAAGAGCAGGTGTCCATCATTTTGTAAAAATCCAGTTATATTAAAGTGTCAGTCAGCTGGAGGTATCCAGATGCACTAAGCCATTTTTTGAAGTCTTGTTCAAACCAATGTCTTCTGCAAGACTTTGTAGTCTAATACACCAAATGCAATGTATAGAATGAAAACAAGATGAGGCTTGAGAAGAGAGAGACATCAAAGGGAACAGAATGAAAACACAGAATTTGTCATATCAGAGCAGACCGTTGATCTGAGGAGAACTGTGTTCTGCTTCCAGCTGTGGCCAGTACCCTGTGATTATAATAGAAGGGCCAAAAAATGTGATTCATAGCTTGCCATACAAAAATCCCCCCCAAGGTTTTTGCTTGTGTTGTTCACTGCAAATAGACTGGTTAAGTAAGAATGAGGTGGAACAAGAAGCTGCGCATGCCACTTGATAGTTGATGAAGGAAGCGTATCTGTGTCTAACATACAGGCAAAATGCTACAAGACTAGTTCATCTTTAGGAAAGTATTATGCCTGTAATGCTTCCACATTCAGTGCCTATGTGGGTTATGTCTGCCTTGAAGAGAAACTGCTAAGTTTGCACGGGGAATTTATCTTAAGTTTTTCTGATTGCTCAGAAAACTTTGTGATATTTCATTCATTTCTCCTTTGTGCGGGAACTGTTGCGTAAGTTGGAAAACTCATCTCATCAGCTAAGGCGTTGCTTCCTCAAAATGTGGATGTAAAGTTGGGCACTGAAGGTCATCCTGTGTGTCATATCCTTCTTATTTTTGCATCAATTCAAACTTGCATCTTCCTAATTATCACATTGTAAGAAAGTCTGTGGAGAGTCATGGAATGGGCTAGGACAGAGGGTATCTTTGGAAGTTGTCTGGTCAACCCTCCCCTGCTCAAAGCAGTGCTAACATTTGGTAAAATTGCTCAGGACCTTGTCCAGGAAAACTTTGACTATTACCAAGGATGGAAGTCTCATGGCCTCTTTGTGAGCCTGTTCCTTTTTCTGCCTGTTCTTCTTACATTTTGGGTTTTTTTCGCTTTCTGCATGTCATTGCAGTCTCCCGTGATGTAAGTTTTGAGGATTGCCTCTTGGCCTTTTGCTGTGCACTGCTGAGAAGCAGCCATCTCTGTCTTCTCTCTATCTCTTTTACCCTCTTTTGGAAGTTGAAAATAGAAACAAGACTTTCCTTAAGCCTTTTATCTGGGTTGAACAAATCCAGTTTCCTCAACTTCTTGTCCTATGTCATGTGCTTCACCAGCATGATAGGACTTTTCAGCTGGAAGTATCTGTTTTGTCCTAGGGAGCCCCAAACAACACAAAATGCTCCAGATGGGGTCCCTCAAGCGCTAAATTGTCAGGAATAATTGCTTATTTATAAAATGGGTCATGATTGGTTTCCTTCTCATCCCTCTACATTAATACAAAGGTAAAGACAAAGAAGGAAAACAAGATTTTGGGACTACTAGAAGGGAGAAAAGAGATGCTGTGATGCTGTGCTTAATTTTTCCTTCTGGTTCTTTCAGCTTTGCTTTTTTTTTTCTGTACAGTGACACAACTTCAAAAGAAGGGGCAGATGGTGCTGCTACTGATCCCAGCTATCAAAGAAACACCCCCCTGGGAGGGAGGCAAGAGATAGGGGTTTGAGACAATTCCAGCTTGTTCCTATCACTTGTTTGGGAGGAATATGCAATCCATTCAGAGATTATTTAGTATCAACTTGAATATTCCCACAGAGATCTTTTTGCATGCAAAAGTGTTGTTGTTTTGAATTTTGAGGATTTTCTGCATTTGCAGACACTCTTCTTGCCCCTACAGCAAGTAGAATGTGTGTGCAATACCTCAGGCTGGATTTTTGTGCCTTTAGATATACTGCATGTATTACTTTGGGAAATGCAATGCTTTGGTGATTTAGACATAGGAATTGCCTTTCTAGTTTCTAAGTTTCATTGCAGTTTAGACCAGGGGAAAGCTCTGTGCTCAAGAAGCAAGGTACTTTCAGGACAAAATGAAAGCTGAGTCTGGCTACTGTCAGGTGGGTTGTCCAGGCACATAAAGTCCCACTTAATTGTAAAGTCCTCTTGTGGGGGTCTAACCTCAAGAGTAAGTTTTTAGCAGTATTTAGGCAACTAAATGAACAGATAAGAACATAATGTGATTTAAGGAATTCTCAGCCCTGCCATGTCTCAATTTCCTGTTTTTGACATCGATATATTCTCTTCTTGCAAGGGTGTTGAGGAGATGAAATTACATATTCAAGTCTACAGAATTCTCAGACACTATGTTGTGTGCAGGACATAAAGCTATTTCACCTATGTTAGAGGGATTTAATGCTCCTCCTATCTCAGTCCAGTCAATCCTCTGCTTTCCTTCTGCTTGTTTGCCTTTTCCCTCCTGTTTTATTGTGATATACTTCTGTTCTTTGAGAAGCATATGTTGACGAATACTGATGGGTGAGTGAGTGTTGTGGAAGAGGTACATACGCGTCGATTTCTTTTTTTTCTATGACAGCTCTACAAAAAATAACTGCAAAGCCATTAATGAAAAAAACCCAGGCATTTGGTATCACTGTGCAGAGTATAAATCACCAAAGAGGCAGCCTTATGTTTGACTTTATAATATGCAACAGAAGTGCCTTCACATCATCAGATGTTGATGCTATGGCTGCCTTTCCTAAGTTGTTCCCCCCACACCCCAAGCTGCTGCTAATAAATTACAAACACATTTGCTCTCATTAATCATTCTTTGGAATGGCAGAATAGTCTTTGCTGATTGAAAATAATTATTAGCTTCTCAAAAGGATTAAACAGCCTGTTTGGATTTTAATTTATATCACCATTTTGATGGAGTGATGTGGGGGTATGTACACAGGCTTTGTCTTAAAAGTAGTAATAATAATAATTAATGCTATGTAACAAAGAGTTTCAGAAGGACTTCAGACAAAGAGAGAAAGAAAAGGCAGGCAAGGTGAGCTCTGGAATAAATGTAGTACACAGAACTGAACATAAGCTTGCGTTGGGCAAGAAGCCTCCAACTGTAGCAGAGCAGTGATAAACACAAAGGAAACTACAGCATTCTCTACATAGCAGTGGAGAGACTTGAAATTTCTGGCTAACATTACAATCTGAGCAGTGTAATTAATCTGGAATTGAAAGAATACCGCAGATGTTTAAAATTATTTTTTTTCTACTGAGTCAGTATCCTGCACATTTACAAATTGTAGGTTGTGGATTAATAGCCTCTGAGGTTCATTACCCGATGGGCCTCGCTCCAAGCTCTGAATTTACACTCAGCAAAGTGTATTTGGATTGAGACAATTTCCTGAAGTCAGGTCTCAAGGCTTTAAAATAAAGTGTGTTTGCTCTTAAAGTGTTCTGTGGGCACTGGGATGGGAATGCTTGCTGGAGTGTCAGGGGTATTAAAATTAAAAAAAAAAATGTATGCAAGGTAAGGTTTAGCACATGTATACTTCAGAATGGGATGCAATGTGGAGATTGCCAAATTGTATAACCCTATTAATGTCTTATGCTCACAGTGTAACACTGCTAATATGATATTATATTTGCCTGCTGAAGGGCAGGACTTATTAACTAGATCCATGTTCTACATGAATTTGATTGTGCTATCTTGGGACCTGAGTTGACACATCCATGCAGTGCAATACACCTCTCTGTGGAGGTGCCAGCTACGGAGGGCTCCTCACATGGTACAGGCAAGCCTTCTAAGAATCTGAGTGGTAGAGAAAGACTATGGATCATTTTTGGATAGGATGAGTTCCTTCCAAGTCCCCATGCTTGATATATCATGTTGGTTCTCTGTAGGCTGCTCTCTGCCTTGACCCTCATTTTAGTTCTTTAAGTCATTCCTTAGAGTCTGACATGGAACTTGAATGTAAATGGGGCTGTTAAAATAAATCCCTCTGTGACTGTCACTTTTCATTCATCCTCAGTGGCACGCTTGAAGTGAGAGCCCAAAGCCTCTCAATAATGGATTGAAAGGTCAATAATGGATTTTCTTCACCTGGGGGGATGGGACATGTGGCATTCCAGTTTCTATTCAGAAATATTTACATAGATTTCATAAAATGAAGAAACCCCATCAAGAAGGGTGGAGATGGGATCTCCTTGTTTGGAAATGATGATGGTCATGTAATGGCTGAATTAAACCTGTGAAGCAGAAAGGACTGCCACATCTCTTAAGGAGAGGAGAATCCAGAATGGTTCTTTCATGTCCTGCTGTTTACTGATGTGGACTCCTGAGAGAGAGACGGAAGTACAGAGCTTTTATCAATTCTTTGATGACCAAGTAATGAGTGGTTTGTCACTATTTAGATGGTTGTGCATCTACTCAATAGCACCTTTTTGACTTTAGCAGTGGAAGAAGGGGATGTTTTAAGCATTGAATGTTCAAATGATGCTTTAAATATTGGGCTGGGAAACCTAAAGAGTAAAGCAGGTATTTTGTGAATCTAGCTCTGGTCAGCCCCAGAATTCATTTCCTGATGGTAATCTTTGAATATGTCTTTCAACTAAAAGAGGAATTGTACACAGATGCACTGAAGTAGTGTATCTTCTGTTCCCTGTCACAATTTGTACCAAGAATCACAATACAAAAGCTTATCTGGATTTATGGTTGGATAAATGGTTTTGCGACACGGGTCAGGGAACTCTTGACTTAATCATTTAACTAGCCTCTGGAGCATTATTGGACGGATGGGAATCTGAATTTCTCTTGGACTTCGCTATGCTTAATTATTGTGCAAGGTCTTCTGGCAGGTGTAGTATCTTAAAATATATGTAAGCATTTTAAGGACCTGTGCACTGAGAACCCCATTTCCACTGAGTGCTGCAGTGAAACAGGTAACAAGATGGGCCGTGTGACAGGGTGCACAGCACAGGGTGGTCTCAACCATAAAGATAGTGTGTACTCCAGACAACTTGCAGCCTAAATATTGGTGATTTATCTTAGCAGCTGTTTACATAATTCTTCTATCAGTGTGAAAATTTTCTATGAAAGCATTTAAAAGTAAATGCAATTTATTCTTCCTAAGTTCAGTATCCAGTTCCTAAATGTGGAGCTCCAGATGGAATTTTATTTACTAGAAGTGTGTCTGTAACATTATGTGTGGCAGTATATTCTATTCCTTCCCTTTTTACAGGGTGTTCTTATTCCTATGTGAAGGTTCCATTTTGAACCTACTCCATACCAAACATTTTATTTTTCAGTCACCTTGGAGGACATTTCTGAAAACTGTATATACTGAAACAGGTTAACAACTTTCTTGTTTTTCTCACAGATCACCTTAATAAATATTGTATAGATTCTTTACTATATTAGTTGCTACTGTTGTGTCCTTAATTCAGACTTTTCTATGTGCAGCTGTTGTTTAAATGCACAGAGATCAAGAAGGATAGACTAGGTAAGACCTGTCTGTATTTTGCATGCACAGATAATTTGATTTTATGAGGGGAAGGAACTCATCTAACCTTATAACTAACGGTTGCTGGTTGATTTGCATAATGAGTTGATGGCAAAGCTTTCCTTGTCAACAATGAAAAGCAATATTGGATTCAAATCTACAAAGTTGTAGAGAACAATAAATGAAAGTATACTGGACCTGGGAATTAAGGCAACAAAATGTCTGTCTTCCACATGTTAGCCTAATTTCTGCTTTCCCTGGATTCAGATCTTCTTTGCAAGTGACTTCATGCAACCAGATGGGAAAGCATTTTCCTCGCCTCCCGTGTGTGCAGGGAAGATCCTCTCTCCAGTGAAAATTATGATCCCTTGACGGCACAGCCATCTGATGAGTAGGTGGGGGGACGCTTGACTGTGTCTCTTCCGACACAATCAGCATCATGTAGAATCAGGAAGGAAGGTGTAGGAGATACAGATTTACTGCTATATACTGCCACTATGGGTCAAGAACTTTCTGAACTTTAAACCACAAAACTTTTTTGTAAGTTGAATTTGGTTGCATTTTGGCTCCCCTTGGTATGCTCTTGTATGTTAGCACCCAGTTACATATTTCTACACACAGGTCTTAAAATTACATAGTGCATGTTATATCTTTTTAATGACTCAGATCTTTGGTTATGAACAATTCTACTATTACAAAGCAGAAACACAAATGATGAAAAAAATAAGGGAATGAAAAACATGAACCTAGAAGAGTAATTTTTTCAACAAACACTGGCGTGATCTATTAAAATATGGGATTTTATAGAACAAAATACATTTACATCTCCTAGAGACATTGAAAAAAGTGGGAATAAACAAGGTAGCATTGAACATTCATTCTTCTTTTATGCACTTTATTAACTTGGGTTATCATATTTTATTATCAGCTGTTTTTATTTTTATACAGTTTGGGCCTGATACAGCATCTTCTTACCAGTAAAGAGTATTCTTTGTACAAGCAAAATAGGATTTTATCCTTTTCTTTGTTGATTTTGACTGCTCATTAGAGTTCACTTCTGTTTGAGCTGTTAACAATATGTCACTATATCTTGAGAGTGTCTCTGGATTATTGCTTGATAATTGAGAGACTGTGTAATATAACATTATTTTAGAAAGGGTATAGGGTATAACAGAAGGCTGCTCTATAATTTGTTGTAATCATTAGTTTGACTCACTTGTCTATCCTAAACAAATTTTACTGTGTTATTGCAATTACTCTGTGTCAAAAAATAGTAAAAGAAAGAAATCCCATTGGCTTCTATTTCAAGAGAGTTATTAACAGGAGAACCTGAACTTAACTCAGCATTAACATACAATACCTGGTTCTGCCTTTTTAAATCCAAAAAAGTCAAACAAATTGTGTGGATGAAACTGAAGTGTATTTAAATTGTTTTGTTTTGCTCGGTGCTAGGATAGAATGTGAAACTAAATACGTTCATCCGAAGATAACTGAAGTTCCTGCTCCTGTTTAGATTTCATCGTCTGTTAGAAATCTCCTAGGTGATTAAACTAATGCACTGTAAAAGAATGAATCAGTCCTGCAGAGCTCCTCTCTGTACTGAGAATAACTTGCTCAGTTAAGTACTGTTGGGGTTTTACTAAATTAAAATCCTGGGAATTTTTGTACATAATATATTTTATCTGGGAAAGCTGAGTAAAATTTTATATCTGACTCTCAAACTAAATTCCTATGGTAATTAATAAAGAAGATTTGAATACATTTCTGGTAGAGTCATCTTTGACCAATTTAATAACTTGATTTTCTTAACAGAGGAAAATCCTTATCTCTCAAGGCTTGTGGTAACATTGGGATACACCATGAAATTGTTAAGAGAATCAGAGAGTCTTTTCTTTGTTGTGAGAAGATGAATTCAGATTGGAAAGTTATCATTTACTGGCTCTGGTGGAATACATTCTTAGTAATTATTTAATATTTATATTTCAGTTCCTCTCTAGGTACCAGTGGATTCCTGAAACTCTTACCAGAAGCGCCATGTAGGCTGCTTGCAAAGCTGACTCATTTTAACTATTCACTTGTTTACAGATAAATATGAATATTGTTTTTTCACATGTCAGCAAAAATAGGTAAAAAATTAGTCAGATGTATATTTTTAAAGCATGTATATATATAAACACACACACACTTGCCTTTTTTTAGTAGATTTATTAAATGTTACATTATCCCCACCCCCTCTTGGCCTATTTTTTGTGACTGCTATGGCAAGGAGGAATGACAAGAGCTAAAAAAGAGATAAGGAAATGATCTTATCAGTCAGCTCAGAGATGGCATTTCCTGAGTGGCATTTTGCAATTGTTGCATGGAATAAAAGTGCAGCTATATAATAAATTTATGCTTTTCAGTGGGTTTGTCTTTTAACACCCGATCTCCAGCTGCAACTTACTCTTGTCCACTTCACTTAGCGTAGTTGTGCATAAAGACTACAAGAAATTAATTGAAATTAAACAAATGCTTCCATTATATGACATAGAATTTATGTATGTATTCACTATCTAATTCTAATACAGCTTGATTTTTGATTGCAGTGAACAGAAATAATTATCTCAGCTTTTTTAATATGGTATGTGCTTTTCCAGTTTTTAAAGTTTTCTTTTAAAATTCCGTGTAAACATCTTACTGTGCTGGACCCAGTAAGTCCGTGCATGATATGCACACTTCTGTAGATTGCCAAATCAATGATAAATCTGACTAAAGTTGACTGAATTGTGAAAAAAAACCCCAAACCCACAACCAAATACATGCACTCACTTGAATTCAGTAGGAAATTTAAATTCAATCCTGTTCGCTGCCCTTTTATGCTTTCTGTTTGTGAACAATTAAGAACTTGATACTTGATGCTGAGATCATTTCAGGAACATCTAAGACCGAAGATTTTATGAAATAAATGTGTAGTATAGTAGTAACAGGATGAGATTCCTTTGCTCCTTTCGTAATAAAGCTTTTGATGGTATTGTGGAATAATGCTTGTCTTTATAAAGAGCTGGCTGGTGTAAGACTTGATCTAGAAGAGGGCCTTTCACAGTAAAATTCAGTAGTCTTACACCAGCTAGGGAAGACTCCCATACTTAGGAAGTAAAGCTGATAGTTTTTCATAGGAATGTTAAAAAGTGATCTATTTGATTTACTTGAAATGACCAGCATTTTCAGAAAATGATTGCTTGTGCAATAGCACTTGGCAGAAGGCAAAAGAGGATTGCACAGCCTGTAGAAAGGAGCTGATAGCAGCTCAGCATACAGTGCTTTCCTTAATTATTTTGGAATGGTACGTTTAGTTGGCTTTTGACCTAGTGTCCTCCTAAATCAACAGTAAAGGTCAGACAGATAAATAAGAGAAATTTGATGCACTGGTAATTAAGAAAGTATTCTGATTCAGAGCAAATGAATGCAACCAGACAGATGCAAACAGAGGGGAGAGCCTTTCCAAAGCTACTCCAACAACCTTTGAGCTCTGCTTCTGCAGAGTACAGTACTTTGCCCGCTGTGGAGGGAAGGCTGGTTTAGTTCTCTCTCCTGTTTTGTTTTCAGTGTAGAGTCACTGCAGTAATCTCTGTTCAAAAGATGTTAGGGACATGGCAGAGCTTGCTGCAAGAGAGGAGGACTGTCCACACAATTTTTATGTGTGAGTTCTATTTCCATGTATGAGTTCTATTTCCATGACAAACATTGACCCAAGCAGGACAGCACTGGTTGCTGATAGATTAAGACAGGGCAGATCCTGAAGGAAAGAGTTCCTTTAAAGAGATGGGGTTTTGACAACTGTCAAGTCAAGGAATTGCATCTTTAATGTAATGGAGACTTGGAAGTTCTTCCTACCCAGCAGGGAAGGTGAAAGTCTAAATTGCTGAAGAGTCCAAAGCCAGCAAAGCAATGGGTTAAGGATAGCATCAAGCTGGATGGAGCATAAATAGACATGTTAATGAATTTGAGAGTAAAATAGCTGCTAACTGAAGTACACATTCTCTTATTTAAGTCGGCAATTATATTGGAAGATAGCAAATATTATATTTATAAAAATCTGCATAATAACCTGGAGAATTACAGAGCAGTAAGACTTCAGTTCTTGGCAACTTAGCTGATAGGGTGATTAAAAATACAGAAGTTATAAAAAAATCTCAGAAACACAGAGTTTGATTATATAGTAGGGAAAAAATGGCACAAATTTTGTAGGGATTATTGCACCTCACTACTTCCTTAAATGTATAAATGATACAGTAGATGAATTAAAAAGAGTTGATAAAGTATATTTCTGTACAAAATCACTGATACTTCTTGAAGTGTCAGCTAAGGAAACAAAAGGGTGTAATTTCCCTAGAAAGGTGGCGAGAGGAGATTGAAGTCTGAGATTCAAGTATTCCTTCTGAATCAGTGCAAAAGATAGATTTGATCTTACATTCCCTGTATTTAAAATAACTCTTAAAATCGGTGGATTTCTGAGATCCCAAGGAGCGAATTTTTTGTTCCCTTTGTTCTGATAGGATTTACAGTGCCTGGCAGAATGCCTCCTTCAGCTGAATTGATGCCTAAACCCCACCCATTTCCTCTGTTTCACTGCTTAGCAGTGTCACATTCAGCCAGCTTTGGGAATCTCTTTAGCTGCATATTAATTGCATGCAAGTGTGCCATTAGGCATCAGGGCATGTCTGAGTTAGGCATAGTAACACTTTAGTATCTTTGATATTCTAAGCAGAGTAATACTCTGAGAAAGTAACGTCATCTGTGGATAAAAGAGTACAAAGCAGAAAAAGAAAAAAAAAAAATAAAGGACTTCATTTTCCTCAGGGGAAAAAATAACCTTTGGAGTATCTCAGGTTCCAACTTATGGATGGAAGTTGGTCTATTTATTAATCATTTGGAAAACGGAAGACCAATGATGTATTAAATTATAAATATGCTTCAAATTAATTTAATTAAGGTTGAAGAAATGTGGACAAACTTCAGGAGGAACTAGCAAAGCTGGCAGCAAAATTGCCACAAGGAAGGATAAAATATGTGTTGATTTAAATGTGGTGATCCCTTAATCATTTTATGCCAAAGGAATGTTACACCTTTGGTTTTGTCATGGATGGCTTTTAAAAATGTTATTGCAATGAAGACAGCATCTCAAATGAGTAATGAGGTACAGATGATAGAATCAGAAAAAATCAGAATAAATTCAAGAATTAAATGAGTACTAGTAAAGACATGCACTTTTTTCTCATCAGATTTTTAATGGAGGAACTATAGTACTGTTTGATATGCTCCTACGGACAGTCCACAACCTAATTTTCATGGCTTAGCAGAAGTCCATGGAAACCACAAGAATTTGGTTTGGGATCTCTTGGCCTAAGAAAGCACTAAATATTGAAAGGTACAATTGTAAGTATTTTTACAGCTTAATGGTTTCAAAACCCAGTACCCTGGGAAATTTCTTGTAGAGGTGAAGGCTTTTGTGTAATAAGTGCAAGTGTTCTTATATTAGGCCTGCTTTTTTTAAAAAAAAAATCTAATGACAACTTACAGATCCCAGCAGTTATCCACGGATATCCAGGAATACACAGATGATAGGAACAAAAAGAAAAGCCCACCAGTTCAATAAGGGTTTCTAGAGGAACCTTTAGTTAAAAACACTGGTGATTAGGATTAGAGCAATTGTACCTAAGCACGTGATAAAGTGTCTTTTGCATTTCAAGCCATAGTTATTTTTAGCATCACTACTTTATGTTTTTCAGTTTGAACACAAGCCCTTTGTTTTCAATGAAGTTGGAAAGGAAGACATTCTGGAGTAATTAGAACACTACTGATCTTTTCAGCTGTAGTGTTCTCTTTATTCTTACTGGTAAAAAAAATCAAACTAGTGGACTTCAGAGCCTTGGTGGACGCCTGGGCTGGGAGAAGCAGCAGGGAAACAATAATGTGGCACTTAATGTGGCAAAAGGTGAGATAGCAAACTTTTGGGTACGGTGTATTAATCTCCTGATAACTGCTTTCACATTTGAACCTTCTGTCTCTTATGTGAGATCCAGCAATCTTTGCTTTTTTCTGTTCTGGGAGCAATTTTCTGAATCATTAATTTTCAGTGGCCAGGCTTCAATTAGCTTAATCAGGCATTGATTAGATTTCTCAAGTCCCTGGCATTTATTTTCCACCTTGCCTATATGGTTCCTTGACTCCATTACCTGATTGTTCACTTACTGCATATAAGGTTGATTCCTCTCCATTAACATTCCCTGATGAGAGGTCCCCTTAGCCATCCAGCTAGCCACTTTCATTAGTGATGGTGGCAATTCATGGTGAAGGCCAGCTTCTACTGCCCTTGCAAAACAGGATATTTTCTTCTAAGTTGTGTCACAATATCAGCAATTTACTCTTGGATGAGGGTGCTGCTTGTGAGCAATCCTGACCCAAAGGAAAAATAATTTATTCCAAATTTATCTGGAATATGTTTCATACTTTGTTTAGAAAGTTGTGAAATTGTAGAAAATTAGTGAAGTAAACCACTAATTTTTCAAAGCATACTTAATGCAAATCTAGGTGTTTTTTTTTATTTCTGGTCTTCTTAGTGTCTAGCCTGACATATTAAAATACATTTCCATAGCCAGTACTCCTGCTTTCTGAGGGAGCTTGACATAGTTTTATAATCAAGGCTGGCATGAGGCACATGTAGGCTCCAAGTCTCCATAGACAGACCCATGCCCTGTTCCTAGATACCAGTTGCTCAGCAGTAACAGCTTGTGTGCAGACTCATTCCTCAGGATACATATTTAGCGGAGGTGTGAACAAGACAGGTGAAGAATGGGGCTGGAAGTGAGGGATTGGACAGAGCTGGAAAATGGGACTTCAGACTCAGGTGAATTTTTCTAGGTTGAAAAGCACTTTCTCTTCTCTAAATTCTACTGAGGTTCTCAAATTGTCTGTGGTCAGATCTGTTAATTATGTTTTGTTTTTGCAAATTATGTCTTCTAAAGGCACTGTCCTCTTTTTGAAATTCTCTTTTTAAGTCATGTGTCTACATTACATTGAACTAGACAGAACTGAATGTAAATGAGCTTGTGCCAAAATCAATAGCAGGGAAGTTCTGACGATACAGTTTTGATTTTAAGAACTTCATGTAATATATACTAATTAAAAACTCTAATAAAAACTTTTTATAACAATAAAACAAAACATGGAATTAGATCTTCAAGCATTTTTTTGCTATAGGTTCTTTTGAGTTGGGAGAGTTGCCAACATTTCCTTTTCTTTGTAACCAAACTGACGTTGCTTAACTTCAGTTTTGATGAGTCAACATTTCTGAAAAAAAATGACATTTTGCCAGGTAGCTTCTAACCCACTCTAATCTTCACACACTTATAAAATTAAATATATGATTTGTCTTATCACAGTCCTAGGACATATAGGTGCTTTCTAATTTAAATGATAAAGCATAAAAAGGGATTCTTTCAAGGTTTAACATTTTTTTTTTTAGAGATAGTTCTCAGAAATATTTTGAGCATCAGCTTCAGCTTTTGGTCAAAAATGTTAGCAGAAAAAATTGTAAAAAGCAATTAATGATCCTTTTCTTCTTAACAGCTAGTTGCAACTGTGATTAGATTCAGTGTGAGACTGTTCTGAAGTTAATTTCCTCTTTTTGTACTCTTTGTTTTAAAGATTCATTGTGACTTTCTGGATTTTTAGACAAGGAGAGAGATCTCTTGTTTTTCTTATTCACTTTGTTGTTTATGCTTCATGTCCTTATTATGGCCCCAAAACTGTAGACATTTATTTAAGAAATATAAAATATGGGGGGTTTAATAGGTTTTCTGTCTTGAAATTATTCTAAAATTGCATTTTAGGGGATTAAAATCTCACATATATGAGAAATATTCTTTGACTTTCTTAAAACATCTCCCTTCCCCATTTTGAATCTTCCCCTCCCTTTTGAATCAGAGGTCCCCTTCAGCAAAGAAATTTTCACGTGTCTAAGGCTGTCTTTCTAGAGAAACTACGGTCTTCTGTGATGAAAAAACCCTTTGAAAATATCTGACAGTTCATCTCTGCAATTAGTAATTTTCAATTACTACATTCAGAATGGCAAGGGAAATTAACATAACTATCTCAGAAATCACATCCAGTATCATCACTCCTTCAGTTTTGGTCATTCACTGTCTCCAAGTTTTCTGGGCTTATTGGGACCATTTGTGGGGCACCATCAGTTTGGACCTTTGTCTTTTCTAACTAGTGAAAGCCACTGCTGATTCACTGCATTACTTGGGCAGTTAATAATGCTGCATGAAGGACTGCTAGGAAGAGGTATTTTGTCAACTGCAGAGGTAATGATGTGGGGCCCATGTTGCTCCAGAATTGATGGCACAACTCTGACAATATTGCCAGCTGTCCAAGCATGTCTCATTTTCAGTTTTGCAGCTGGAGGTTATTGATAGAGTATGGGTAAATGGCATGTTCAACAGAGATTCTTTCAGGCGTAGCTTTACGTGGTTCACCCAGCTGAACCACCCTAGCACAAAGCAAATGTGAAAATGGTTGCCCTGAGGTGCTTTTTCTTCCTTCTTGCATGGTCTCGGAGGACATTGTTGGGTGCTATACTTAGTGCACTTTCTACAGGGGTATTTTAAGAATCAGTTTAGAAATCCCTCAACTCCAACATATGCATAAAATAAGATGCTTAGTGAAGAGAGAAATTATAGGCCTTGGTGGATGGTGCTTGTTAGACACCTTGCCTAGTTCTGGCTAGTCAGAAAAGCTGCAGCCCATGTCCCCTCATTTGTGTTTTTCCTGCTGATAAAGGCAAACAGACCTATTTATTTCAGATCTTCACCTTGCAACACCTTTTTGCCTTTTGAGTGGTCCATGGAAATGTTCCTCCAACAAGCAATACCTTGAGTTCTCAAAACACAGCTTATAATGGCTGCTTGATTTATTGAAGTGGGTTCTTAAGGAAGTCCTATGACATCCTGTTGCTGAAAGCTCAAAGCTTCTGACTAAAGATGAAGTTTTTTGTTTTAATCAGAGCTGTTCTGGATTAACAGGACCAAAATCATAATAACATTCTCATAAAAGTTCATTTCCATTTTTCATCAAAAGCTTCTTTCCAATGAAATTTTCTTAAAGGCAGAGATTAGATCTATGTAAATTCAGGTGCTTAACTAAGTTGCCACAGACCAGAGCTTACATTTTTTGGGATTCTCTCTGCAGTCAAGGGAGAGCTATGGGCAAATCTAAAAGGATTTTAAGTCTGGTTTGTGTGGGCTGGGTTGCACATTGAAGCAATTTGTCTTTCTCCATTGACTATAGACAACAGATACAAGAGCTGAGTAATTTCAGAGCTTGTGAAAATAAGCTTAGATGAAGTGCAGAAATGCGGAGGGAAGAATCTGGACCTGAGCATCTTTACTGCAATGCAAATGGGTTGGCTAGACCTCCAATTGTCCCATATGGTCTGCCTCAGGGAATGGACCTGCCTTAGGTAGGGAGGTTATGATGGAACAAGCAATGTGAGCCATCCTCCCTTCAAAGTTGTATGTTGCAGAAATGACCCAGGAAATATTTATGACTATTAAGCAAACCTTCTTCTGCTAGAGAGACAGCTGTGGCTGAAAGGCTTCATCGAACTCAAAGGGTTAGGTGTTGATAATTGTATTCCTTAATACTTTTTTCTTTCAATAAAAAGAAGAAAAGCCAAGAGCTGGTCAAAATCCTAATGCTTCATTAACCTGAAACATTTTGAAGTAGCTTGAACACAAAATTTATTGCTAAAATTCAGTGCTGTATAAAACAAGAGGTTTACAGTGTGCTTCATATACATTAGTTCTTATTTTGTCTTTAAAAAAAAATGCCAATAATGTGTTGTGATAACAATACATGTGAGTATTGTAACTATGAGCATTAATGCTCTGAAATAGAAATTAATGCATACCTTATTAACTGCTTCATCGTATGATTAGAAAAAGAAGCCATATATTCTTACTAGAAATTAAAATAAATGTGGTACACTTTTTTGCAGGATCTAAATGGAAAAATAATTATCAGTTTTAGACAGTGAAGAATACAGTTGTATATTTTTTGTATACATACAGAAAGAGAATATATTATATCATGATAGGTGTTTTCTTCAGTGTGAATTTGGGACAGCCACATTATTAATGATTAAAATATAGTGGGTCATCTCTTGCTGGGATGAACAGTACCCTATACCTTTGCACTTTGTATATGAAATATGATGCATGTATTGTGCCAACAGAAAAAATATTTTCAAAGCAGTTATATTAAAAAAATTGGAAAAAATTTTTACTTTCTGCTTGTAAACTCTGGTACTTTCCACCTGTATATCTATGCAAAGCCTTTGAAGGAGCCATAAAAAATAACTTTAAAATATAGTGAGTTTGAAATTTGATATTTCAAGAAATTTTAAGAGCTAAATGCAATCACAAGGACCTCTTGGGAAGGCAAGGGTTTCTCCTTTCAGTTACCTTTACTACTTTACAAGGCTGGAAAAATTTCAGGCTCTAAGTTATGATTTTTATTAATACACAGTTTCTCTGGTATAGAGAGAGAGATATATATTGTCTGCCTTTGTCCTTAGAAGTAATTTGTGGAGGCAGAAAAGCAAAGATTTTTGGAACTTCTTATTACCCTAAAAGATTAAAATAAGTCCCAGAGAGTGGGAGTAATGTTCAGAGGTCAAAGATCCTTGATAAAGGTATTTTTTTTTACATCGTTAATTACTCACATGGCTTTTACCGAATGTGCTATTTTGCCATGTCACTCTACAAAGACAGCTGGGTAAATTTATTGGATGGTGAGTGTAGGAATTTCTGCAGATGGAGAAAACATTTCTCCTGGCCGATTGATTTAAAAAGAAAATGGTTTGTCAGTGTGCAAATGCATCTGGAGGAAGAAGGGTAAAGGAATGAATTAGAGGTCAGTCAGGATAATCATAAGTGAATCACACAAGTGTGTATGTGTGCTCAGGCTCTGTAGACCTGACTGAGTATTCATTGTTCTCATGAATATTATGCTGGACTGGGATTTTCCTGAAGAATATCGGAAAATATTGATTCAGTGAAACCAAATCTTTTTGTGGGCACATGCTTAGTTTCACCTGGATTTGGCATTTGGAATGTTTCTAGGTATTAGGAGAGAATTATGGTGGCAGGGGTACACCAGCGTTTTCACTGAAACAATGCACTTGCTGAAGCACCTGGCACGGACATAGGCAAGAAACTGCAGACCAACCCCGTGGGCCCACCTGGCTGGAGGGGGTGAACCTCTTGCTTTTTCCCACCCTGCTGGCACTGCACAAGGAGGCTGTGCTTACTGTGAGCTTTATAAACAGGACCACTTTTAACAGATTTATGTGGGGTGGTTTTTTTCTTCTTCTTCCTTTTT